>CM056049.1:377717250-377991789 GCA_029574335.1 Rana kukunoris
GCAAAAGTTAGTTCCATTTCCCCCCCACCCCAGGGGAAGATACCTTTTGCCCCTGTATTGGCTGCTCCCCGCCTGCCCCCAAAAGAGAGGAGAGAACCCTAAATATAATGCCCAGGAATGTCAACAGTGATAATATCGGCTATGGAGGCAATAATTTATGAATTTTCTCCAGGTAAAAAAAGCAGGAAGACCAGCCGGGAGAGAAAGCCAGGCCATTCCTGGACACCATAGCTGCCAGGGTCAATGTGCTGGGGTACTCCAACCCGGATGCTTCAGACATTCAAAAAAAAATCAATGACCTGGCGGCGCAAGGTGAGGGGCAAGGTGGTCCCCACCATTAGGAGCCATGAGAGGGGCACAGGTGGTTGTCCCCCATGTCCCTGTCACCCTGACCCGCGGAGGAGGAGGTGTCGCCCGCTGCCTGGACAGGGAGCATTGGAGGGGGTCCCAGTGCATATGCAAGTCACCTGTAAGGTAAAAGACAGGAGAATGTTAGTCATGCATGTGCGACTTCTTTGGTGTGCATCAACGGAGGGGATAGTCATGGCCTGACTCCCATGTCACTCACCAACCAGCCACTGTCCCCATACATGTTCTGTTCGAATTCCTGCTGGAATGGGACTCCTGACGGTAAATGAAGCTGTCATGGCTGGACCCGGGGTGTTTGGGCACGGACGTGCCATATGAGGCGTTGGGCATCGGCTATCACCTGTACGTAGATGGAGTGCCAATGCTTCCGATTGCGGTATATGTGCTCTGTGGCACTGGGGGCTGTAGGGCCACATGTGTGCAATCAATGGCCCCGATGGTGCGTGGGAATCTGGCAATGTTGTAGAAATCTGTCATTGCCTTCAGCCGCAGCTCCTCAGTGGGGTGTGTCTGATGAACTGGATGGACATGCGTCTGAGGATTGCAGGGACAACCTGGTGCACACATCTGCTTATGGAGGGACTGTGACATCCCAGCCCCACCACCTCCACTTTTACGCTGGAATGATCCACTGGCAAGGAAATGAAGTGTTGCCAGGACCTTCACCAGTGGCCTGCACTGCTTGTGAGCGGTGTGTCTTGCTGGTGATTTGTCACCCTGCAGGGTTGTGTTATTTCAAGTATTGCATCTGGGTCTGAATATGAAGAGGCGATACACCTCCTCATCCCCCATGCCAAAGAGGTTCATACGAGTGCGGTATATCCTCTCACGTGCCCGCCTCCTCCGTAGCGAGGGACCCAGTACTAGTCTTAGGACCACGAGTGGCCCCTGGCATGTTGGCACACAGAGGTGTTGTCCTTGCTAGTGTTGTTGTTCAGCTTGCTAGTTTCGTCGGTAACGCTGCTGTAGCTGCTCTCCTGCTGACCTGTGACCGTCTGGAGTAAAGATAAAGCAGCCTTTTTGTAGAAATAACTTTGCGCCGACGGACCAGATACGCGCCGCATGTAGCCAGCGTATGGTGCTAATCCGTTCGCGAATTGGGAAATCTCCCTCATTTGCATATTTGCAGGGGAAATCAATGGGCGCGACTGATGCGCCCAGCGAAAATAAGCGATGACGATACTCTGGCGTCGGAACGTTCCGCCGGTCGCAAATGACCCGTTATTGGGCGCATCTAGTTTGGTGGGTACGGGCACATAGAAAAGACGGCGCATCATCACAGTTACGCGGCGCATATCCAAATACTCCAGCGCAAGTGTTCGTGAATCTGGCCCTATATATATATATATATATATATATATATATACACACATACAGTAATGTGAAAGAGAATTTGCCCCCTTCCTGATTTTTTAATTTTTTTTTTGCATATTTCTCACACTTAAATGATTCAGATCACATTAATATTACACAAATATTACCTTAAAAAATGAGTAAATCCTGGATATAGTTTTTAAATTATTATTTCATTTATTAAGGAGAAAAAAGCTTTCAAACCTGCCTGGGCCTATGTGAAAAAGTAATTTCCCCTCCAATGCTTAATCATGAATGGACTGTGATTAAGCACAATTTTTGGGAAAAACTAAGTTAAATTTTACTACCAGAATTGTTGAATCAAGAAATCACATGAATAGAAGCTATTTGACAAAGTGAAGCATGCTAACAAATCACATCACGCTACAATCTAAAAAAATCAAGAACAATTTAGAAACAAAATACTGTTCATTTATTGGTCTAAGAAGTGTTTCAAAGCCATTACTAAGGCTTTGGAACTCCAGTGAACCACGGGAAGGGCCATTTTCCACAAATGGAGATAACTTGGAACAGTGGTGAACCTTCCCAGGAGCGGCCGGACTACAAAAATGACTCCAAGAGAATGATGACTCCTTATCCAGGAGGTCCTAAAAGAACACAGAACAACATCTAAAGAACTAAAGGTAAGATCAGTGTTCATGATTCCACAATAAGAAAGACTGGGCAAAAATGGCATCCATGGGAGAGTTCCAAGGCCAAAGCCACTGCTGAACAAAAAAAAAACACAAAGACTCATCTCACATTTACCAAAAAAAGCTTGATTATCCCCAAGACTTTTAGGCAAATATTCTGTGGACTGATGAGACAAAAAAATTAACTTTTTGGAAGGTGTGCATCCCGTTACATCTGGCATAAAACAAGTACAGCATTTTCATAACAAGAACATCATCTCAACATACACGCATTATATACAGTATATATATATATATATATATATATATATATATATATATATATATATATATATATATCTCATGTTACTGCGTGTTAGGTAAAAGTTTGGTAAGGGACATTTTCACTTTTCAGTCTGTTACAGCGTGACAATTGTGCTATTTCCATTACAAACGCTACTTTTACCGAAGGTGCGCTCCCGTCTCATACTTTATTCTGAGCATGCACGGGTTTCTAAGCATACACAGAAACATGTTTCTCGTCGAAAAACAGCACAAAGAGGAACTCGGTGAGGAAATTGAGACTCTCGACGAGGAAAAAGGGAACTTGTTCTCTTTTTTTCTCGTCCAGTTCCACGTCAGTTTTCTTGATGAAAAGCATACACACGACCGTTTTCCTCGGCAAAAAAGCTCTGCCACCAAGTTTCTTGATGGATTCTGTCAAGGAAAATGGTCGTGTGTACGAGGCATGATACAGTGCCTTGCAAAAGTATTCGGCCCCCTTAAACTTTGCGACCTTTTGCCACATTTCAGGCTTCAAACATAAAGATATAAAACTGTAATTTTTTGCGAAGAATCAACAAGTGAGACACAATCATGAAGTGGAACGAAATTTAGTGGATATTTCAAACTTTTTTAACAAATAAACTGAAAAATTGGGCGTGCAAAATTATTCAGCCCCCTTAAGTTAATACTTTGTAGCACCACCTTTTGCTGCGATTACAGCTGTAAGTCGCTTGGGGTATGTCTCAGTTTTGCACATCGAGAGACTGACATTTTTGCCCATTCCTCCTTGCAAAACAGCTCGAACTCAGTGAGGTTGGATGGAGAGCATTTGTGAACAGCAGTTTTCAGTTCTTTCCACAGATTCTCGATTGGATTCAGGTCTGGATTTTGACGTGGCCATTTTAACACCTGGATATGTTTATTTGTGAACCATTCCATTGTAGATTTTGCTTTATGTTTTTGGATCATTGTCTTGTTGGAAGACAAATCTCTGTCCCAGTCTCAGGTCTTTTGCAGACTCCAACAGGTTTTCTTCCCATGGTCGTGTATTTGGCTCCATCCATCTTCCCATCAATTTTAACCATCTTCCCTGTCCCTGCTAAAGAAAAGCAGGCCCAAACCATGATGCTGCCACCACCATGTTTCACAGTGGGGATGGTGTGTTCAGGGTGATGAGCTGTGTTGCTTTTACGCCAAACATAACGTTTTGCATTGTTGCCAAAAAGTTCTATATTGGTTTCATCTGACCAGAGCACCTTCTTCCACATGTTTGGTGTGTCTCTCAGGTGGCTTGTGGCAAACTTTAATTTACACTTTTTATGGATATATTTAAGAAATGGCTTTCTTCTTGCCACTCTTCCATAAAGGCCAGATTTCTCCAGCAGTACAGTATACGACTGATTGTTTATCCTATGGACAGAGTCTCCCACCTCAGCTGTAGATCTCTGCAGTTCATCCAGAGCGATCATGGGCCTCTTGGCTGCATCTCTGATCAGTCTTCTCCTTGTATGAGCTGAAAGTTTAGAGGAACGGCCAGGTCTTCATAGATTTTCAGTGGTCTGATACTCCTTTCATTTCAATATTTTCGCTTGCACAGTGCTCCTTGGGATGTTTAAAAGCTTGAGAAATCTTTTTGTATCTAAATCTGGCTTTAAACTTCTCCACAACAGTATCTCGGACCTGCCTGGTGTGTTCCTTGTTCTTCATAATGCTCTCTGCTCTTTAAACGGACCTCTGAGACTATCACAGTGCAGGTGCATTTATACGGAGACTTGATTACACACAGGTGGATTCTATTTATCATCATTAGTCATTTAGGTCAACATTGGATCATTCAGAGATCCTCACTGAACTTCTGGAGTGAGTTTGCTGCACTGAAAGTAAAGGGGCCGAAATTATTTTGCACGTCCAATTTTTCAGTTTTTTATTTGTTAAAAAAGTTTGAAATATTTAATAAATTTCGTTCCACTTCATGATTGAAGTCCCACTTGTTGTTGATTCTTCACAAAAAATTACAGTTTTATATATATCGTTATGTTTGAAGCCTGAAATGTGGCAAAAGGTCGCAAAGTTCAAGGGGCCGAATACTTTCGCAAGGCACTGTAATTTCTTTGTCAGTGGGCAAAAGTAAAAAATCAACAGGGGATCAAATACTTTTTTCCCTCACTGTATATATATTACATGTTTGTCCATGTATATTTGCCCTTATGCTGAACATTTAAAGTAAAATATGTAATAGTTTAGAGGTAGTGTATTTGTTAGTGTTGGTGCAGTACAACACTGTTGGTAGTTAAATACAACATTTTTAAAGAGGTCCATCGATCGGACCAAAAAAAAAGGGAGAACAAAGGAGGAAAGATGGATAGTAAGATTTGGTTCCAAAGAAAGTCCTTTTCAATAAGAAAATGTTTAGGTAAATTCATTGAAATGCTTCAGAACATCATTAAACCAAGAGTTTTAAGTAAATGAAGACAAACACAGAAAATGGCTCAGAGGGAAAGTATTACAAAATATCTAGCATTTTTACTTAAACTAGGTTTTAATGAAAAACAAAACAGTACGTTTTAAAAGTCAAGAAGCACACTAGCCGCTTCAATAGACCCAGGAAACTCTCATAAATATTACAAAGACCCAGGAACATACCAGAACAAGTTCTCATTTTGTATAGAATTCATTCTACCTTATTTGGTTGAATTAGCAATATGAAACTTTCCTGAACGTAATAGACCAAGTGATCTTCTATCCCAAACAATGGTACATTAAAGTGGAACTTAATTCACTCTGTGTCTCTGGAGTTTTTGCCCATGAAGTGCAAGGACGTTCAGCATACTTGCACACTAAGGCCTCGTACACACAAGGCAATCTATCTGTTCAAATCGGTCGGACCCGACCGATTTGAACAGATCTGTCTGCTTGGATTTTGGTTTGCTCGCGTGTACACACGAGCAAACTAAAATCCCCGCCAGCAGACAGCGCGCTGACGTGTCGGTGACGTGGCGGTGACGTTGACGCCGTCACGTCACCGCACCAGGAAGTAAAACACTTCCGCGCATGCGTCGAAATCATTCGGCGCGTGTGCGAGAAGACATGTCTGCTGGTTAGCATACTAACCAGCAGACATGTCGGGCGGACAGGTTCCCAGCAGACAGATTTCAAAGCATGCTTTGAAATCTGTCGGGTGGCCAAATCCGTCGGCTTGCCCGTACACACGGTCGAATCTGTTTGCTGGGACGGTCGGGCCGACCGTTTCCAGCAGACAGATTTGATTGTGTGTACGAGGCCATAGGCTGCATTCACACCTGAGCATAGCGGTTTGCCGCGATTTTGCAGTGTTTTTTACCGTGTTTGCCGCAATATTTGCGGCGGTTTTTACCGCGATTTGTCGCAGAGTTTTTTACTGCGATTTTGGACAGGTCTAGGGTCACCAATGTTAAAAACAGAAAAACGCCCAAATACGCTCAATTCAAGCGACAAAAAAGGGTCCAGAACTTGTTTGAGCTTCAGGCGTTCGGCGTCAAGCGTTTTGGAGTGGAGATGTGAACCATCTCCATAGAGAATAATGTTTTTTTTTCACTCTAGCGTTTTGCAGCTTCATGCTTCAGGCGGCAAAACGCTCAGGTGTGAATGCACCCTAAGGCACACTTGTACTCTAGTGTTTCCAGTAATAGGTCTGCACGCCTCATCAATACTTCCACGCCCACCCTTAGCTACTTCTGGTCTTCTTCAGGATCTTGCATCTATTTAAGTCCACCACTGAAAAGACATTGAAGAACTTCATATGCTGGAGATACATCATCCCAGCACCAGGACCCATTCTCTGGATATTAGGAGTGGGATGGAAGTAGATGAGAATGGTACACTGTGCAGCACATTCACTGCAGGCAGTATACAAAAAGAAAATAAATGAATTACCTAAACTTAAGACTTATAAAGCATTTCATTTGGCAGAAAAGACTGTTAAGGCCTCGTACCAAAAAGCTGCACCTGTCATCATTTTCTTATTTTAACTTTAGTTCATTTTCTATATATATTTTTATTGTACAAACAAGCATTTAATACAAGGTGTATCAGTTACACGGGTTATATTTAGCTTTCTGGGGTTTCTCATACAAAATAATAGACATAATTTCTCTCTTTAAAACCTTCTAGCTTACTGAATCACTGCACATAGCTATACAGAGCAGGGGGGACAGGATCATTCAGTTGAATTTTTGCTGAAATGACTGTTTACAGGGTATAGAGACATAATAGTTAACTGATTCCTTTTAAAAATGATTAAAAATAGATAAAAATCAATCATATAGTGTGCCTGCAGTTTCAGTTTTGTTTTTCATCTAGTTTCATGCTTCTGTGAAGGACAGAGACAGAGAGCCAATACAGGGCAGTGTTTGTTTTTAAAATGAAACTGATTGGTTCTGAGAGTTTTTTTAGACACAGTAATCACACCTTCTTGATTAGAGACCATGGAGAGAAACTCCCAGTACTTTTTTCATAAGGAAACAAACAACCAGGAAGTGTGCAGAACAGAGAAGGATTACAGCAAAAACGGACATTGAGGACATGAAACCAGGACTGCATTAGGGTAAATGAAGCTATTTAGCTTAAAAAAATGTCTTTAGTGACCCTTTAAGCTCTTCAAAAAATTAAGCTTTTTTTTTTTAGGGAAATTAGTAAAGGTTAAACCATGTAAAAACAAGCCAAAAATTAAAAAAAAGAGTAAATCTATTAAATATGTGAAATATTTCACACTTTGTCTAAATATATATTATTATATATATATATAATATATATATATATATATATATATATATATATATATAGTAACACACACACACACACAAAGTGTTTACAAAAACGTTATGTGTTCCCTTTAACAAAGACCTATGAAGGGTACATTTTATTTGTGGAGATCTTTCCAAAGACACCAACAAAAATATATAAGATCTGAAATTTCCCAATTTTGAGGTTCACATGGGCTGCATGAAAGGACACTATGTGGTTGATTTACTAAAACTGGATAGTGATAAATCTGGCGCAACTCTGCATAGAAATCAAAAAGTAAAAAATAAGTGCAGTGCTGATAAAAAAATGCTGTATACATTTACATGTAAACAAATAAATAATGAAGAGTGAGAGTCTATACAATGTGTAAAATCATAAAAGAAGTGTATTCAACAACCCACCTCAATGGATGTGTAAGTACCGTATTTATCGGCGTATAACACACGCCGGCGTATAACACGCACCCCAATTTAAGAGGGAAGTTTCAGGGAAAAAACATTTTTATTAAATTTTATGGTCAGTGTCCATCTGCAGCCTCAATGCAGCCTAATCTGTGCCCATCTTCAGCCTAAATGCAGCATATGTGCCCATCTCCAGCCTAAATGCAGCCTATGCACCCATCGTCAGCCTAAATGCAGCCTATGTGCCCATCTCCAGCCTAAATGCAGCCTATGTGCCCATCTCCAGCCTAAATGCAGCCTATGCGTCCATCTTCAGCCTAAATGCAGCCTATGTGCCCATTTGCAGCCTCACCATCTCTCGTGCAGTGAGGGAATCACTGAGCCGCCATTTCCTGTTCACTCAGCTCTCAGTCGGGTCAGCAGTCACATACACAGTCCCGCCTCCGCCATCGGCATTGGACCGGCTCCTGTGATTGATAGAACACTGGTCCAATGACGGTGGCAGAAGTGGGACTGTATGTGTGACGTTAGAGCTGAGTGAGAGCCGAGTAAACAGAAGATGATGGCTCAGTGAATTCCGGCGGCGCTCATTCCCCTCCGAGACCAAGGTACACTATCAGCATATAACACGCAACCTATTTTCCAGGCGAAAACGTGTGTGTTGTACACCGATAAATACGGTAAATATATAAAACAATTAGTGTTATATACATTTATATGAAAACAAATATATTGTGAAATCCATACATTGTGCTCAAAGGCAGTGCAGTAGAAGAAGTATATACAACAGTCCACCTCAACGTATGTGTTAGGAAATATATAAAATATTCCAAGTGCACACGTGATAAATCTTCTGAAGAAACATATTCTCCTTTAGGAGGAGAAGTACCAGAAAAGCCTCCACCAAAACACTGCTTGTGTATATAGGTCCACCTTACCAGCTGGCAAGACCACCTATGACCACCTATGGCAGATGGTCTAAGCATTCTCTTATTATGATCACTGCAGCAAGGGAATCACTGGATCTCAAAAGGACCTTCAATGTATCACTCCAACTCAAACTCAAACAGCATCCACCGAAACGCCAAACATAATGGTAAAACTCTCATAATGTAGTAGGTAAGTAAACCGGTTTAATGAAAGCACTACAAATATTTACAGAGCAACAAGTTAAGAAAGGCACAGTCAGGTATCCCCTCAAATGAACAACCAAACTTCCTCCTTGTGCTGCACACTCACCCATTATCCCGGATTTAGCTTGCGTGATGGCGGCACTTATGCTGGCCCCGCCTGACATGTTTTGTCACAGCGGACAGGCCATCAAATAGAAATCAGCTTGTTTTTTTGTCAAAGCTTAAATAAACAAGATACAGTTAGAAACTGATTGGCTACAATGCACAGCTGCATCAGATTTTGCACCCTCCAGTTTTAGTAAATCAACACCTATATATTGTCTAGCATACACAAAAAAGAGAAGCTGTCTTAACCACTAGCCGACCAGCCGCCACAGTTATACAGCGGCAGGTCGGCTCGGCTGCGCAAAATCATGTAGCTATACGTCACTTCGCATTGCAGCCATTAGGAGCGATCACTCGTTGCAGAGCGAGAATCGGGAGCTGCGTCCTGTAAAGGGGAGAAATGACGGATCGTCTGTTCATACAATGTATGAACAGTGATCTGTCATTTCCCCTAGTCAGTCCCACACCCCCCTTCAGTTAGAACAGACCTAGGGAACATAATTAACCCCTTCCTCTTCCCCTAGTGTTAACCCCCTTCCCTGCCAGTTTTTTCAGTAATCAATGCATTTTTATAGCACTGATCGCTATAAAAATGCCAATGGTCCCAAAAATGTGTCAAAAGTGTCCGAAGTGTCCGCCATAAGGTTGCAGTATTGATAAAAATCGCAGATCGCCACCATTACTAGTAGAAAAAAATATTAATAAAAATGCCTTAAAACTATCCCCTATTTTGTAGACGCTATAATTTTTGCACAAACCAATCAATAAACACTTATTGCGATTTTTTTTTTTTTTTACAAAAAATATGTAGAGGAATACGTATCGGCCTAAACTGAGGAAAAAAATATTTTTTTTATATATATATATGTTTGGGGGATATTTATTACAGCAAAAAGTTAAAAAATATTCATTTTTTTTCAAAATTGTCGTTGGATTTTTGTTTTATAGCGCAAAAAATAAAAACTGCATAGGTTATCAAATACCACCAAAAGAAAGCTCTATTTGTGGGGAAAAAAGGACGCCAATTTTGTTTGGGAGCCACGTCGTATGACCGTGCAATTGTCAGTTAAAGCGACGCAGTGCCGAATCTCAAAAAGTGGTCCGATATTTGACCAGCGAAATGGTCCGGGGCTGAAGTGGTTAAACAGGTTTTCTTTCCTTCAACAGGTAAAACATTAAATTGGAACATTATATTTTCTTATAGAAGTGTGCCCACACATTAAAAGCAGACGGTGGTTATAATGTTTGACTTTAGATATTTATTACTGAATGTTATGTTGTTTTCCTGTAATTTTCTTGTATGTCTGCAGGAAGAGTCAAGGGCAGGATTAAAGACATTATACTAGCACAACATTTAACATTCTTGATAGCTACCATTACACTGCGATCACACAGCCTGGAGATAACCAACAGGGCCAGAATGAACCATAGGGTATATGCATAAAAAAACTGATTTGGAACCGTTTATGCAATGAGAATACATTTAGAATTGTGTTAATAGATCAGTTATGCTTCTTTCATGCTGTAAATAAAGCAGCCAGGCCACAGAAAAGTAATGAATAGAGCAGAAAAAAATACCTCCTTAACTCCTCTAGAAGATCTTAAAGGTGTCTAAAAAAGTATTCATTCTACCTGAATCACCGTAGGTTGAACATTTTTTACACATGTTATTTTGGCTTGTTTTTGGATTGTACTTTTTAACTACTTCAGCCCCGGAAGAATTGACTCCTGAATGACCAGGCCATTTTTTTGCGATTTGGCACGGCGTCGCTTTAACTGACAATTGCGCGGTCATGCAACGTGATACCCAAACAAAATTGACGTCCTTTTTTCCCCACAAATAGAGCTTTCTTCTAGAGGTATTTGATCACCTCTGCTGTTTTTATTTTTTTGCGCTATAAACAAAAAAAGAGTGACAATTTTGAAAAAAAAGCAATATTTTTTACTTTTTGCTATAATAAATATCCCCCAAAATATATAAAAAAATGTTTTCCTCAGTTTAGGCTGGTACATATTCTTCTTATTTTTGGTAAAAAAAAACACAATAAGCATATATTTACTGGTTTGCACAAAAGTTATAGCGTCTGCAAAATAGGGGATATTTTTATGGCATTTTTATTATAATTTTTTTTTTTTTACTAGTAATGGCGGAGATCAGCGATTCTTATCGTGACTGCAATTTTTTTACGGCGGACACATCGGACACTTTTGGCGCTATTTTGGGACCATTGTCATTTATATAGTGATCAGTGCTACTGCTGCTGTGTCTCCAGTGTGATTACTGTGTAAATGACACTGGCAGTGAGGGGGTTAACCCGTAGGGGCGGGGAAGGGGTTAAGTGTATCCTAGGGAGTGATTCTAACTGTGAGGGGGCTGGGCTACCTGTGACACAACATTGATCACTACTCCCGATGACAGGGAGCAGAAGATCAGTGTCCTGTCACTAGGTAGAACAGAGAGATGCCTTGTTTACAAAAGGACTCCCCCCTGTTCTGTATCTCCGTGACCCGTTCGCAGGACCACCGGCAGACATCGAGTCCACGGGTCCCACGGGCATGGGCACGGAGACTATGTCATGCACCCTCTACGTGGCAGATTCAAAGCAACGTACCTGTAAGTTGCTTTGACTGCCCATGCCATTCTGGCAACTTATATCTACGTGTGGCAGTCTGCAAGCGGTTAATCAAAAATATGTTCCAAGAATGTAATAAGATATGTTTTTATGTAAGTGTAAAAAAGTTGGTGTTCGTAAATTATCGTGTTCTACGTGCCCATGGGTAGTTCACATTTTGTGGCTGATTCATCAATTTGTTTCAGGTATTAAAGTGGCTGTCTAAGGATCCTTTAACATGTGGCAGATCCTCTCAGCGGACTTCACTAGCTCAGCGGGGGATTGCTCTGATGCAGGCAGTGCAGTTGACAGGTTCATCTCTGCTCACTGAGCGGGGACAGACCTGTCAGAGCTCCACTGTCCTCTATGGCTAGATCGCATGAAAATGGAAAGTCTGTCTGTTTTCATCTGATCCGATCTGCTGGACGAATGGGGAACGTATCGCCATCCGTCTGTTTTGAGAGGAACTTGACGGACCAGATGGCAGGTGAGTGTCAGTAGACACATCCTCACTGACATCGCCTGCTCATACAAGTCAATGGGTGGCCTGCTCAGATGCACCTGAAAAACAGACAGGTGGATCTTTGCAAGCCAATCGTGTGAAAGAGGTCTAAAAGCAGAACTGACACAGCTTAAGCCTTGTACACATTATCAGAAAACCATAAGGAAAACACTGCTTTTAAAGCAATCGTACAATAATCTGATCATTAGTACACAGCTTTTGAGAGTCAATCACAATAGGTCATCCAGTTAAACTAAAAATAGCGGCACTTTACCGTCACCCCAGTGTGAAAGGGGCCTTACATTTGCTTATAAGCACCTGCCTCCCTCCCAATAATGTCTGGGAGCACAACAAGAAGAGGCTGACGTTCCCTTGGCACTGTAAGGGGGCCAGCAACACATGTGTCCACAGGCAAAGGTGGACCTTGTGGTCAAAGACCAATCTGTCAGCAAATTATTGCTTTCATCAAGATTATCTCTATAGAGTCACAGTGGGAAGCCACCACCGCCACCCAAAGACAAATTTTAGTCAAAGTGACACCATAATGTATCCAAAAAATCTTGAATATTGTTCCCAGTGCACTACATGGTAGCCTCATCATACACACTGGCTCCCCAGCTAATGCCGAGCAAAATAAAGGCAGCTTGCAGGAAAAATTACATTTTTTTGTGGTTTATAAATTCAATTATTGCTGCAGCAGATTCAAGACATGGTACAGAGCCTGCCACTTTACAGTAAGGCCCCTTTACACTGGGATGGGAGGTGCGGTGGTGGTATAGCGCCGCTAAAAATAGGGGCGCTATACCGGCGGAATTGCTGCAGAAGGGGCCTTAGACTAAGGAGACCCCCCAGGCACTATATTGGAAGGAAATTTTCATGTTTAGGCTTTCACTTTAAAAAATAAAAAAATCACTGCTCATTTAAAAATGACATTTTTCACAAACTTTTTTTTTATTGATACATGTCCCCCAGGGCAGGACCCGAACCCCTATATCCATTGTATGCCCACTTACGTGCATTTAAGCCTTCAAAATGGGCACTTTTGATATTTGACGTTCGGGTCCCATTGACTTTAATGGGGTTCGTTATTCGAATCCAAACTTTTCTGGCGTTCGAACGTTCGGGTCCAAACCGAACAGGGGTCCGTTCAGCCCTTCCCTAATAGCTAGCTGCTAAGATGAAAGATAGATTGCTTTATGGAAGTTTTAGAAGTGTTGCAGTGGCCAAGAGGCTGGATCGTCAATAAGTTGTCCCTCTTTCCCAACACAAGCTCACTATTTTATTATTTTAACATTATGAATGGTAGTAGGGAATCATTTGGCATTCCAGCGTCACAAACTTACATGCTCCAGGATCACCAGATTACTGACAAAAGTGAATCGAACTGTTGGTGACAATATTCCCTGGTTTGTTTTAAAGGTAACTGTTTAGGACTTTATGTCAACAAAACAATATTTCCAAAGCAGCAGGATTTATAACACATGCTGTAATCAGCAACATAACCTGGATAAAAATAAAAGTGGTGGCTTACAATAAGTGAACTTCAGCAACTAGCAGCATTACTTTCCTTATTTTCAGAAGCATAACTTTGATATACACAAAATAAGGGCTCTTTCACATGGGGCAGATGAGTGATGATCCGCCCTGTGAACCTCCGCTTGCTCAGCGGGGATCGCTCTGCTGATCCCCGCTAAGCCGGCAGTTGACAGGGCTTTTTTTAATCTGTATGCATATAATATAAAAAGCCTTCTCTGTGCAGCAGCCCCCCTAATACTTACCTGAGGTCACTTTCTGTCCAGCGATGTCCATGAGTGTCTCAGACATTCTAGATCCCCCCCCCGATTGGCTGAGACACATCAGCGGCACCATTGGTTCCCGCTGCTGTCAATCAAAGTCAGCTAGCAAATCAGGGGATAGAGGGGGCAGGGCCGGGCCGTGGATCCATGTCTGAATGGAAACAGGGAGCTGTGACTCGGCTCGGGTGCCCCTATAGCAAGGTGCTTGCTGTGGGGGCACTAAACAGGAGGGAGGGGCCATGAGCACTGAAGAGAGACCCAAGAATAGGAGGATCTGGGTCACCCTGTGCAAATCCACTGCAACAGAGCAGTTGCATATAGGATAAAAGACGGAACTTTAAAAACAGGATTTTCTGAAGTGGGAGCAAATACCTGTTTTTTCAAAAATCGGAAGTTGCATTTTTGGGTGGAACTCCGCTTTAAGTTTTTATTGCAGCAATTATATACAGCAACAAAGTTCATACAGGTATTTTAAAAGTGTGACACACATCACATGGGAAAAATATTAAAATGCTCCAGAGCATGAAAACAATGCAACAATTACGCCAGTTGGGATGTGTGGCAGAGTATTGCATTGCAAGTTTTTTATACAGAGAAAACACAACACAACAGAAAAAAAGGAGAAAAACAAGAAAACCAGTGAACTCATAAGCCAACAAAGACCCTTACAGTAAACAGGGCCCCCTATTAAAAAAAGTTACAACACCAATACCTGACTTCTGAATCGTATACAGTATCTCTTGCCAGCCTATGCAGAGATATGAAATACAAGGAACAATGGTATGGGGGTGTGAGTAAATGGCATGCACCATATACTCTTATTTTCTAAATGCACTGCCCATCATGCCTGCCCAGTATCTCCTTATTGACCATGCACATTTATGTGTAAAGCCTCGTACACATGGTTCGATTGTTGAAAGGGGAGTGTCTGTTGGCAGACTGTTGTCCGAAACTCTTACCATTAGTATGCTCCTTTTGACAATTGTTGTCCAATTTTCTGCCAACAAATGTTAGATGGCAGGCTAGTAAATTTCCAGTGGAAATTAGCAGAAGGGGCCCAAAGGGTGGCGCACAAGAGCTGAAAATCCTGATTCATAAATCATTGTGTCTGACTGTCCGATAGCATTGATGATGAATTATTCTGGTTGATTTACTAAAACTGCAGAGTGTAAAATCTGGTGCAGCTGTGCATGGTAGTCAATCAGCTTCTAACCTTAGCTTGTTCAAAAAAGCTTTGACAATAAAATCTAGAAGCTGAGTGGTTTCTATGTACAGCTGCACCAGATTTTGCACTCTGCAGTTTTAATAAACCAAATTGTCTCACATACTCTAATTAGCATTTTGCACACTCTTTTCGCAAAATTTGTTGCACACTTCTACTCTTTTCAGTGCAAAAGTAATTCTCACTCTTCAATTTACACTAAACATGCAGATGAGCCATATTTTTACCATCTCCAGGTGCTCTCTCTTAAGCTGTAAAGGCAGCGTACCATGATATGCACATGCCACGGCTGTGATGCTTTAAACTCCAGTGCACTGGAGCAGACTTTTAGAGATTAAAACAGTTGGTGATGAAGCAACATAACACCTCCTCCTGTCAAACACCCTCTAAAAAGCAATTTAAGACTAAAAAACTACATTTTCAGTAAATGTATTATGAAGTTAATGTTAATTAAAGAAGAATTCCTCTGACCACCACATAAAACAGCTCCATCATAACTTAAAAATTACACACCAAAAACATATTAGGAGCTATGCAATTAAACATTTGAAACACTTTTCTGGCATTAGGATCATAATAGAAAATACAGAGCCAAATTCACAAACACAATTTTCTTGCTTTTTTTCAATGTATGCGACAAATTCAGGTAGTTCATATGTGCAAAACATTTACATTGTGACATTGTGGCTATGGCATATTAATTAAGAAATACCACTGTATCATCAATAAGAAAAAAAAAATGGAGTTAACCAAGAAGCTATTGTGTTGTAGGTGCTACATTGTGAAGCAAGGAAAACTCTGCAGTTCTGCAACAGTTTCATATACAACTTCCCAACAGTTTCATGAACCTCATCATTTGTTGCTTAGGCGTAGGGATGAGCCAAACACCCCCCGGCTCGGTTCGCAGCAGAACATGCAAACAGGCAAAAAATTTGTTCGAACACTATTAAAGTCTATGGGACACCAACATGAAAAATCAAAAGTGCTAACTTAAAAGATTAATACGCAAGTTATTGTCCTAAAAAGTGTTTGGGGACCTGGGTCCTGCCCCAGGGGACGTGTATCAATGTAAAAAAAAGTTTTAAAAACAGACGTTTTTTTGGGGAGAAGTGATTTTAATAATGCTTAAAGTGAAACAATAAAAGTATTCCTTTAAATTTCGTACCTGGGGGGTGTCTATAGCATGCCTTTAAAGTAGTGCATGTTTCCCGTGTTTTGAACAAAATTAAATTTCTAAAGGAAAAAAAGTAATTTAAAACTACTCGCGGCTATAATGAATTGTCGGGTCCTGGATAAACAGATAAAAGTCATTGAACAAAATGGCAACGCGGGTTTCCCATTGAGTCAGAGGGGGGCAGGGTCATCTGTACATGTCACTGGGTAACCCCGGAGTTTCCCTGTCTTTTTTTTTTTTTTAATAAAAGACTTGTCCCAAGTTGTGTACTATGATTTAAAAAAAAATGTAAACTTGTTTTTTGTTAAATGGTAGGGGTAAAATGTAGCCCGTTACAAATTCATATGGGGGGGCAGGATCTGAGGGTCCCCTTTGTTAAAGGGGGCTTCCAGATTCTGATAAGCCCCTCACCCGCAGACCCTCACAACCACCGGGCAAGGGTTGTGGGGATGTGGCCCTTGTCCACATCAACATGGGGACATCTTCCCCATGTTAAGGGCATGTGGCCTGGTACGGTTCAGAAGGGGGGGCGCTCTCTTGTCCCCCCTCTTTTCCTTCAGCCTGCCAGGTTGCGTGCTCGGATAAGGGTATGGTATAGATTTTTGGGGGGAACCCCACGCCGTTTTTTCTATTTGGCACAGGGTTCCCCTTAAAATCCATACCAGACCTGAAGAGTCTGGTATGGATTTTGAGGGGGACCCCTACACCATTTTTTTAATTGGCGCAGGGTTCCCCTTAATATCCATGTCAGACCTGAAGGGCCTGGTATGCAATTTGGGGGGACCCCCACGCATTTTTTTAAAAATGTTGGTTTGTTTCTTTCAATTACTTTTATCTGTATTGCCAGGACCCGAGTCGTTTTTTTCCTTTAGAAATGTCATTTTGTGCAGGGACTGTTATAAACACGAGAAACATGCGCTGCTTTCCAGGGATACTATAGACACCCCCAGGTATGAAATTTAAAGGAATATTTTGCATTATTAAAATCACTGCTCCCGAAAAACCGGCTGTTTTTAAAACTTTTTTTGCATTGATACATGTCCCCTGGGGCAGGACCCAAGTCTCCAAACACTTTTTATTACAATAACTTGCATATTAAAATCAGCACCTTTGATTTCTCCCATAGAGTCTTAAAGGGTGCTTTTGAATTTGCCGCAAAAACCCCAAATTGTTCGCTTTTCGGCGAACGGGCTAACTCATCCCTACCTAGGCGGTAGACAGATTTCTAATGACAGTCCTTATAAATTCCATGAGGTTGTTATTTTTATGTCTGTATGAGCTAGGACCACACAATGAAACTTAAATTGTAGCTTTTGTGTGTAGCCACTCATCTCTCACGATGCATTATCTTTTATATAAACGTAAAGTCACACTGTCCATCACCAAGATGTGTCAAGTAGTAGAGCAGTAGACACAGACACATATTATCTGAATGTGTCAGACACTCTTGGTAAGTATTATCCAGCTCTGCCACTGAAAAAGGAATACAAATAGGTAAAAATATTTATTGGACATATTTTCTGATTTAAAGAAGTATCCTTTTAAAACCTGTTTGGTTCTTTCAATAGAAGTTCTAAAGAGCTTTGGAAAAACTTCAATATCCTCATATATGAAAACCATCTCATATAGATCGGCAAATAAACTCTACTGTGATTTTCAGGGAAGGCTGCAATATTATCCCTACCCTGAAAATAAGCCCTAGTTTAAAGTGGTTGTAAGATCCTGTATTACAGCATTATCTAATGTAAACTGTTTATGTTTCGTTAGAGCACTCAGCTGATCCCCGCTGGACTCCTCCTCTCCTCCCAAGCTCTTAGGGGGATCTCGCAAAGAAAATCCGAAAGGAAACAAGGTTCTGCTGTCCTGATTGTGTTGTCGGACTTAGTCCAGTCCCATGTTTCAAAAAATGTCATACCCGGGATGTTTACTGAATCAATATGACTAGTAATATCGCACCCATGTTTGAACGAATTTCATTTTTGATTTGATTATATTTTTATAAAATGCATTGAATAAAAAATATTATTATTTGTTATTTATAGCTATTTATTATAATTTATAATTTCATGTTTCAAACTTTATCATACCTGGGATGTCTACTAGACTCTCGTTTGGACAGATTTAAGTGAGTTATTCCTAAAAATTATAGGCCTACAATATAAAACGCCAAATTTCCATGCAAAACAATGTACTGCTTTCAGCATCAAAAAAGAGGTATAATCATACCGCCAGAGAGGTTAAATGTAACTATTTAGGACCAGTGTCCCCAATGCTGCCAGTGTGCCTCAAGTGTTACCACAGTGCCCGAAACGTTGCCCCTGCATTCCCGCCGTCTGCCCGGCCCTTACCTTGTCTCGGGTCGGCAGGAAGACTCTTCTCCCGCCCACTCCTCCTCTCGTCCTTCCAAGCCTGCCGCTTCAGCTAATCAGGTGACTGGTAACCAGACCCGGTGAACCTGATTGCCTGAGAGGCGGGTCAGTGTTAGGGAAGCGATTCCCTAACACAGCACTGTTTAACCAGGGATCACACAGCCTGTGTGCCCCCTGGTTAACCATTTGTAAGCTGATTAGAACCCACAGGCTCTAATCGGAAAGCCTATTAGAGCCTCTCGCTCTAATCAGGCACTTCCAAAACACACCCATTGCTGTTATTCAGATGGCCGGCGCTTAACAGGGGGCCGGACACCTGAATAGTGGGCAGCATCGGCGACAATACATAGATTCATGCAATGCATGAATCTATGTATTATTGATTGATGGGTGCATGAGAGAGGGGGCGGCGCTTCTGCGCCCACTATGGACGCACCGCCACTGGAAGACAGCACATGAAAAGCCCTACCCCAAAAATAAGCCATGCTGGGTCTTTTGTTGCCAAAATTAATATAACACCCAGGCTTATTTTTGGGGAAACACAGTAAATAAACTCCCAACATTCTACACATACAGTTCTCTAGTGCATCTTCATATTTCAATATGTGCTCCGCCATATAACAAGGGTGCTTCGTCACCAAGTGAAATACTCACTCACCTCAGCGAGTATTTCACCTGGTGACAGAACACTCTTGTTATATGGTGGAGCACATAAGAACATATTAAAATATGAAGATGCATTAGCGAACTTTATGTGTGGACTGTTGGGACTTTATTTATTTGACCTAATAAGTGTTTATGTATTTTTCAATGGGTCAATGTTTATAACAATTGTATAGCACGGGAGTTTGTTACACAAAGTATATGGAAATCACTATTTTTAGTTTTTTCAATTGATTAAAATGATTAAATGATTGAATGATTGATTGTTCACTATTGGGCAGAGTTATCAAAACGTTTTATTTACCGATTGCACTATATGTGGCAACACATTTAGTGATAGCAGCAGCCTTACGTATATATAGGAATAAGTGGTAGCACACAACATCTTTATTATTTTTTGTCATCTCATATAGATGTCTATAACAGCAAGTCTTAAATAATTAAACAACTCACGTCACATTTATGGTTGTAGAAAGAATGGAACTGGCTGTCAAAATAGATTTCCAGCACAATATTAGTAAGCCTTTAAACCTACTTTTAATAAATGTACAACAGGCTAGCACTCCTCTATTGTACTGGAATACATGATAATTAAAGCACACCTAGTTTTGTTTTTTCCTACAGCTCAGTATGATATTACATCATGATCACACTGAGCTGACATATGTGTCAATAATCCCTACAGCAACACATTCAGCAACATCATAATTAATCATACAACCATATAGTATTTAACTGTACCTTCTTATAAAAACTACACACTGCAAGTTAATATCCTTCCACAAGATGAGTATTATTAATATTTAGTAACTTAATTTGCACACTGCAGTAAAAATATAATATAAATCAAGTGATAATTATGAAAATTCAATGGTTAAATCAATGTCCATACCAACAAAGAGATTCCATTCAATGTCCAAATCAGCTTGATTAGCTAAGCAGCCTTTCATCACATTGAGGCAGTAGTTGTTGCAAGGTTTCAGTGTGGGCAGTCCACGACAGTACGGGCAATACAACATCTTCAGGAGTGCCTGAATGCACCCTGCATTTGGGCTGAGCTGTTAAAAAAAAAAAAAAAGAGCAAGGAAGAGCAGTTAGAAAACTAAAAAAAATAGGTTCAAGGCAGTGTAGGGGAAAAATTTGCTTTGAAGCAATGTAATGCCAATTATTGAAATGTATGTACCTTCTAACTTTAATGCCGCATACACATGACCACTTTTCACAACAAGAAAAACGATGACGTGAAAAACGACGAGAAAAAATTGATCAGGTTCTAAATTTTTAAATGCCATTTTTCTCATAGAGAAAAATGCTCTGGAGCCTACACACGATTTAAAAAATGGCATTTTTATCGTCATGAAAAACAGTCGTGTGTACCCGGCATTACAATGGACATCTTTTATTTGCTCCCTTTTGGTCTGTTAAATATACCATTGGAATCATCTTGTTATATTTGTTAAGTGCACGCAACCTGTATTTTCTCAAGGAGGCTATTTATCACTTCTTGTGCCTACCTTGGACTACCAATTGATTAGCATTTTGTTATAGAGATCTGAGAGTGGGCGTGATTGCATACAGTAGTTTAGCAAAAGGTACTAGACAGGTCTGACTTTGATGATACATAGGCACGATAAACCCCTAAGTATGTTGGGAGAATGAATGGTTCATACTAAACACTGTGCCATCCTTATTTTCTTGGAAATTGGCTAGTTGGTACAGTCGGATTTACATCTCAGTCCTATGCTAGAGAGTAGGGATGAGCCGAACACCCCCCCATTCGGTTTGTACCAGAACCTTCGAACGGACCGAACGTTCGCTGCGCGAACATTTAGAACCCCATTGATGTCTATGGGACTCGAACGTTCAAATTCAAAAGTGCTCATTTTAAAGCCTAATATGCAAGTTATTGTCGTAAAACGTCTTTGAGAACCCGGGTCTTGCCCCAGGGAACATTTATTAATGGGAAAAAAGTTTTAAAAATTGTTGTTTTTTTCAGGAGCAGTGATTTTAATGATTAAATAAAAAAAATGAAAAATTCCTTTAAATATTGTACCTGCTGGGTGTCTATAGTATGCCTGTGAAGACGTCTTTAAATAGCACAATCACATGCCTGCCAGTAAATTAGGAAGAGCTGATCTAGCTAAACTATACAGTGTATAAATATATGTACAAAACCTGGGATGTAAATATATCCTCTACACACTGTAACATTAACTGACTAGCCTGCCTGCCTGCTCTATCTACCTGCAAAAAAAATACGCTCTCTCTGTCTCTCTCTGTTTTCTCTAACCACCGCCGCAACACACTACACAAGGCCGACCTGCAGGCGGCCTTTTCTGGTGTGGGGCGTGTACTAAACCCCCTGAGCCATAATTGGCCAAAGCCACCCTGGCTTTGGCCAATTATGGCTCTCCGTTTTATGCATGCGGGTCATAGTGCATGCTTGGCCAATCATCAGCTAGCAATGCCGCAGTGAATCATGGTCTGTGACACGTAACTTGAATTTGGCGCGAATGACCCTTTTTGTTCGTATTTCGGCGAATGATCGAACATAAGATGTTCAAGTCGAACATGAGTTTGAGTTGAATACGAAGCTCATCCCTACTAGAGAGATAACACATTTGATGCAAAGCAGTGAAAGTTAGAGGGAATGCAGTGATGTCATAAACCTCCACTACCAAGGTCTTCAAGCAATTCCTTGTGAGGCCAGTAGTAAATAGTCTGGCAGATCAGCTAAGCAATACACACACTGGGGCTGATTTACTAATGAATCTGCGCTGCGCCGGTACATGCCTTAATTAGTGCGCTGGATGAATCCCTAATTAGGCGCATGAACCGGCGGCAGCAGCAGCGCGATGTGATTGATAAGTAAAGCTGCCGCCAAACTCCCTGTATAAGTCTATGGGGGAAATCTTAATAGTGAATTTTAATGGCTAATCTGCAAGTTTTGTCCTAAAAAGTGTTTGGGGACCTCAGTCCTGCCCCAAGGGACATGTACCAATGCTTTTTTTATTTTTTAAAACGGCCGTTTTTTCGGGAGCAGTGATTTTAATAATGCTAAAAGTGCAATAATAAAAGTGTAATTTTCCTTTAAATTTCGTAGCATGGGGGGCTCTAATGTCAGCATGTGAAAAAGCGCATGTTTCCCGTGGTTAGAACTGTCTCTGCACAAAATGTCATTTTTCAAAGTAAAAAAGCCATTTAAAACTGACTCGCGGCTATAATGAATTGTCGGCTCCCGGCAATTGCAGGAGAATTCATTCATTAAAAAAAGGAAAAAAAAAGCGTGGGGGTCCCCCCAAATTCAATAACCAGACCCTTTAGGTCTGGTATGGATATTAAGGGGAACCCCGCCGTCAATTTAAAAAAAAAAATGACGTGGGGTTCCCCCCAAATATCCATAACCAGATCCTTCGGGTCTGGTGTGGAATTTAAGGGAAACTCCACTCCAAATGTAAAAAAAAATGGCGTGGAGTCCCCCCTAAAATCCACACCAGACCTCTTATCCGAGCACGTTGACCTGGCCGGCCGCAGAAAAGAGGGGGGGACAGAGCGCGGCCCCCCCCCTCTCCTGAACCGCACCAGGCCACATGCCCTCAACATTGGGAGGGTGTTTTGGGGTGCCCCCCAAAACACCTTGTCCCCATGTTGATGAGGACAAGGGTCTCTTCCCCACAACCCTTGCCCGGTGGTTGTGGGGGTCTGCGGGCAGGAGGCTTATCGAAATCTGGAAGACCCCTTTTACAAAGGGGCCCCCCAGATCCCGGCCCCCCCCTGTGTGAAATGGTAATGGGGTACCTTGTACCTCTACCATTTCACCAGTAAAAAAAATGTAAAGGGTTAAAAAAGACAAGAGCCGGTTTTGGACAAGTCCTTTATTATCTTCTTTCTTCTTTCCTTCGGGTTTCTTCTTCCTCCTCCTTCTTCTTCCTCTGCTTCTGTCTTGGGTCTTCTATTCCCGCATCTTGCCCGGCGTGTTCTTCCATCTTCTGTTCCTCCCGCTGTCCTTCTCGTCCGCATCTTCTCCTTCTTGTTCTTCTTCGCCGGAGCGGCCGCTTCCAATTGAAATCCCCGCTGTCTGCCGGACCACGCCCCCCCTCTGACGCCTCGGGCAAGCTCTTAGGAGTGTGCTGCAAGTGCGTCCGAGGGGGGCGTGGTCACAAGTGAGAGGGCGGGCAATTCAATTTGAAGCTCGTGCGCGGCTTTTTCTTTGCCAGAGTCGCCGCTTCCAATTGAATTGCCCGCTTTCTGGAACATGTGACCACGTCCCCCTCTGACGCACTGGCACCACACGGGGACTTTCCTAAGAGCTCGCCCGTGGCGTCAGAGGGGGGGCGTGGTCCGGCAGACAGCGGGGATTTCAATTGGAAGCGGCCGCTCCGGCGAAGAAGAAGAAGGAGAAGATGCGGACGAGAAGGACAGCGGAAGAAGATGGAAGAACACGCCGGGCAAGATGCGGGAATAGAAGACCCAAGACAGAAGCAGAGGAAGAAGAAGATGGAGGAAGAAGAAACCCGAAGGAAAGAAGAAAGAAGATAATAAAGGACTTGTCAAAAACCGGCTCTTGTCTTTTTTTACACTGACACTTTTTTTTTACTGGTGAAATGGTAGAGGTACAAGGTACCCCATTACCATTTCACACAGGGGGGGGGCCGGGATCTGGGGGGCCCCTTTGTTAAAGGGGTCTTCCAGATTTCGATAAGCCTCCTGCCCGCAGACCCCCACAACCACCGGGCAAGGGTTGTGGGGAAGAGACCCTTGTCCTCATCAACATGGGGACAAGGTGTTTTGGGGGGCACCCCAAAACACCCTCCCAATGTTGAGGGCATGTGGCCTGGTGCGGTTCAGGAGAGGGGGGGGGCCGCGCTCTGTCCCCCCCTCTTTTCTGCGGCCGGCCAGGTCAACGTGCTCGGATAAGGGGTCTGGTGTGGATTTTAGGGGGGACTCCACGCCATTTTTTTTTTAAATTGACGGCGGGGTTCCCCTTAATATCCATACCAGACCTAAAGGGTCTGGTTATTGAATTTGGGGGGACCCCCACGCTTTTTTATTGGTGTTTTTAATGAATGAATTCTCCTGCAATTTCCAGGATCTGACAATTCATTATTGCCGCGAGTCAGTTTTAAATGGCTTTTTTTTTTTTTTTCAGAATGTCATTTTGTGCAAAGACATATTTCTAACCACAGGAAAAGTGCACTTTATTCACCTGCTGACATTCCCCCCCCCCCCCATGGTACGAATTTTAAAAAAATTATTCAAATGACGTGGGGGTCCCCCCAAATTCAATAACCAGACCCTTCAGGTCTGGTGTGGAATTTAAGGGGAACTCCACCCCAAATAAAAAAAAAATGGCGTGGAGTCCCCCCTAAAATCCACACCAGACCCCTTATCCGAGCACGTTGACCTGGCCGGCCGCAGAAAAGAGGGGGGGACAGAGCGCGCCCCCCCCCCTCTCCTGAACCGCACCAGGCCACATGCCCTCAACATTGGGAGGGTGTTTTGGGGTGCCCCCCAAAACACCTTGTCCCCATGTTGATGAGGACAAGGGTCTCTTCCCCACAACCCTTGCCCGGTGGTTGTGGGGGTCTGCGGGCAGGAGGCTTATCGAAATCTGGAAGACCCCTTTAACAAAGGGGCCCCCCAGATCCCGGCCCCCCCCCTGTGTGAAATGGTAATGGGGTACCTTGTACCTCTACCATTTCACGAGTAAAAAAAATGTTAAGGGTTAAAAAACGACAAGAGCCGGTTTTTGACAAGTCCTTTATTATCTTCTTTCTTCTTTTCTTCGGGTTTCTTCTTCCTCCTCTTCTTCTTCCTCTGCTTCTGTCTTGGGTCTTCTATTCCCGCATCTTGCCCGGCGTGTTCTTCCATCTTCTTTTCCTCCCGCTGTCCTTCTCGTCCGCATCTTCTTCTTCTTCTTCTTCTTCGCCGGAGCGGCCGCTTCCAATTGAAATCCCCGCTGTCTGCCGGACCACGCCCCCCCCTCTGACGCCACGGGCAAGCTCTTAGGAAAGTCCCCGTGTGGTGCCTGTGCGTCAGAGGGGGGCGTGGTCACATGTTCCAGAAAGCGGGCAATTCAATTGGAAGCGGCGACTCTGGCAAAGAAAAAGCCGCGCACGAGCTTCAAATTGAATTGCCCGCCCTCTCACATGTGACCACGCCCCCCTCTGACGCACTTGCAGCACACTCCTAAGAGCTTGCCCGTGGCGTCAGAGGGGGGGGGCGTGGTCCGGCAGACAGCGGGGATTTCAATTGGAAGCGGCCGCTCCGGCGAAGAAGAACAAGAAGGAGAAGATGCGGACGAGAAGGACAGCGGAGGAACAGAAGATGGAAGAACACGCCGGGCAAGATGCGGGAATAGAAGACCCAAGACAGAAGCAGAGGAAGAAGAAGAGGAGGAAGAAGAAACCCGAAGGAAAAGAAGAAAGAAGATAATAAAGGACTTGTCAAAAACCGGCTCTTGTCTTTTTTAACCCTTTACATTTTTTTTACTGGTGAAATGGTAGAGGTACAAGGTACCCCATTACCATTTCACACAGGGGGGGGGCCGGGATCTGGGGGGCCCCTTTGTAAAAGGGGTCTTCCAGATTTCGATAAGCCTCCTGCCCGCAGACCCCCACAACCACCGGGCAAGGGTTGTGGGGAAGAGACCCTTGTCCTCATCAACATGGGGACAAGGTGTTTTGGGGGGCACCCCAAAACACCCTCCCAATGTTGAGGGCATGTGGCCTGGTGCGGTTCAGGAGAGGGGGGGGGCCGCGCTCTGTCCCCCCCTCTTTTCTGCGGCCGGCCAGGTCAACGTGCTCGGATAAGGGGTCTGGTGTGGATTTTAGGGGGGACTCCACGCCATTTTTTTTTAATTTGGAGTGGAGTTCCCCTTAAATTCCACACCAGACCCGAAGGGTCTGGTTATGGATATTTGGGGGAACCCCACGTCATTTTTTTTTTTAAATTGATGGCGGGGTTCCCCTTAATATCCATACCAGACCTAAAGGGTCTGGTTATTGAATTTGGGGGGACCCCCACGTCATTTGAATAATTATTTTAAAATTCGTACCATGGGGGGGGGGATGTCAGCAGGTGAATAAAGCGCACTTTTCCCGTGGTTAGAAATATGTCTTTGCACAAAATGACATTCTGAAAAAAAAAAAAAAAAAAAAAAAAAGCCATTTAAAACTGACTCGCGGCAATAATGAATTGTCAGCTCCCGGCAATTGCAGGAGAATTCATTCATTAAAAAAAGGGAAAAAAAAGCGTGGGGGTCCCCCCAAATTCAATAACCAGACCCTTTAGGTCTGGTATGGATATTAAGGGGAACCCCGCCGTCAATTTAAAAAAAAAATGACGTGGGGTTCCCCCCAAATATCCATAACCAGACCCTTCAGGTCTGGTGTGGAATTTAAGGGGAACTCCACCCCAAATTAAAAAAAAATGGCGTGGAGTCCCCCCTAAAATCCACACCAGACCCCTTATCCGAGCACGTTGACCTGGCCGGCCGCAGAAAAGAGGGGGGGACAGAGCGCGGCCCCCCCCCTCTCCTGAACCGCACCAGGCCACATGCCCTCAACATTGGGAGGGTGTTTTGGGGTGCCCCCCAAAACACCTTGTCCCCATGTTGATGAGGACAAGGGTCTCTTCCCCACAACCCTTGCCCGGTGGTTGTGGGGGTCTGCGGGCAGGAGGCTTATCGAAATCTGGAAGACCCCTTTAACAAAGGGGCCCCCCAGATCCCGGCCCCCCCCCTGTGTGAAATGGTAATGGGGTACCTTGTACCTCTACCATTTCACGAGTAAAAAAAATGTAAAGGGTAAAAAAAGACAAGAGCCGGTTTTTGACAAGTCCTTTATTATCTTCTTTCTTCTTTCCTTCGGGTTTCTTCTTCCTCCTCCTTCTTCTTCCTCTGCTTCTGTCTTGGGTCTTCTATTCCCGCATCTTGCCCGGCGTGTTCTTCCATCTTCTTCCGCTGTCCTTCTCGTCCGCATCTTCTCCTTCTTCTTCTTCGCCGGAGCGGCCGCTTCCAATTGAAATCCCCGCTGTCTGCCGGACCACGCCCCCCCTCTGACGCCACGGGCAAGCTCTTAGGAAAGTCCCCGTGTGGTGCCTGTGCGTCAGAGGGGGGCGTGGTCACATGTTCCAGAAAGCGGGCAATTCAATTGGAAGCGGCGACTCTGGCAAAGAAAAAGCCGCGCACGAGCTTCAAATTGAATTGCCCGCCCTCTGACATGTGACCACGCCCCCCTCTGACGCACTTGCAGCACACTCCTAAGAGCTTGCCCGTGGCGTCAGAGGGGGGGGGGCGTGGTCCGGCAGACAGCGGGGATTTCAATTGGAAGCGGCGCCTCCGGCGAAGAAGAAGAAGGAGGTGAAGATGCGGACGAGAAGGACAGCGGAAGAAGATGGAAGAACACGCCGGGCAAGATGCGGGAATAGAAGACCCAAGACAGAAGCAGAGGAAGAAGAAGAGGAGGAAGAAGAAACCCGAAGGAAAGAAGAAAAGAAGATAATAAAGGACTTGTCAAAAACCGGCTCTTGTCTTTTTTTACACTTTACACTTTTTTTTTACTCGTGAAATGGTAGAGGTACAAGGTACCCCATTACCATTTCACACAGGGGGGGGGCCGGGATCTGGGGGGCCCCTTTGTTAAAGGGGTCTTCCAGATTTCGATAAGCCTCCTGCCCGCAGACCCCCACAACCACCGGGCAAGGGTTGTGGGGAAGAGACCCTTGTCCTCATCAACATGGGGACAAGGTGTTTTGGGGGGCACCCCAAAACACCCTCCCAATGTTGAGGGCATGTGGCCTGGTGCGGTTCAGGAGAGGGGGGGGGCCGCGCTCTGTCCCCCCCTCTTTTCTGCGGCCGGCCAGGTCAACGTGCTCGGATAAGGGGTCTGGTGTGGATTTTAGGGGGGACTCCACGCCATTTTTTTTTTAATTTGGAGTGGAGTTCCCCTTAAATTCCACACCAGACCTGAAGGGTCTGGTTATGGATATTTGGGGGGAACCCCACGTCATTTTTTTTTAAAATTGATGGCGGGGTTCCCCTTAATATCCATACCAGACCTAAAGGGTCTGGTTATTGAATTTGGGGGGACCCCCACGCTTTTTTTTTGGTGTTTTTAATGAATGAATTCTCCTGCAATTTCCAGGAGCTGACAATTCATTATTGCCGCGAGTCAGTTTTAAATGGCTTTTTTCCTTCAGAATGTCATTTTTCACATGCTGACATTACACCCAGGGCCGCCATCAGGGGGGTACAGGCAGTACACCTGCAGGGCCGCCATTAGGGGGGTACAGGCATTACACCGCCCGGGGGTCCCCAGGGGCCCCCAGGGGCCCGGATGGGAACCACCCTAAAACAAAAAAAAAATTTTTTTTTTTTTTTTTTTTTTTAAGGGCTCCGAAGGTCCCCAGGGGCCCGGAGGCCACTAAGGGCCCCAGATGGCAAGCCCTTTTTTTTAAATAAAATATATATATTTAAAAAAATATATATATTTTTTTAATATATTTGTTTTTTTTTTTTTAAGGAAAGGGCCCAGAGGTCCCCAGGGCCCTGGAAGGCTACCCCCTTGTTTTTTTACTTTTTTTCGATAAATGTTATATTTAAAAAATATATATATATGTATTTTCTCTCTTTTTTATTTTTATTTGATAAAGAGCACAGAGGTCCCCAGGGCCCCGGATGGCTACCCCCCTTTTTTATATATATTTTTCTTTATTTCTTATTTCTGTCAAAATTTTTGTAAAGGGCCCCCCCGCTCCTCAATTTGTGGCACCACCCCCCCCCGCTTCTCAATTTCATGCGGCAGCACCCCCCCCCGGTTCTCTGCTCCAGGGGGCCCATGCCTGAAGCTGTGTAAGGGGCCCCAAAATTCATGATGGCGGCCCTGTACACCTGTAAGGGGCCCGGGGGTCCGGAGGTGCCCAGATGCCTGGAGGCCCCCCAGCGCCCCAGATGGTAACCCCCCTCTTTTTTTTTTTGTATATATATTTGTTAGTTGGTTTTTGTAGGATTTTTTATTAAAGGGCCAATTTTTGGAATTTAATATTTTTTAGCAGTCTGGAGGTCCCCAGGGCCCCGGGTGGCAACCCCCCAAATTTTTTGTTATTAAAGGGCCAATGTTTTGGTTTAGGGGTCTGGAGGTCCCCAGTGGCCTGGTCCCCAGTGGCCCGGAGATCCCCAGGGCTCCAGATGACAACCCCCCACCTTTACAAAAAAATCAAAAAAAAAACATATGATATATTTTTTGGTTATTTTTTAAACATATATATATATAATATATAATTTTGAAAGCTCCCAGAGGGCCCCTTTTTGCTTCTAAAAATGTTATAAACATTTTCCCCAGGTTTGTTACTTTTTACTTTAATTTCTTTTTTAAAGTGTATTTTGTGCGTGAAGTCGAGAGAGAGGAGCTGGACTTGCAATCGCCATCCTTCTCCATGCCCCCGGTGGCAATGGTGGGTGTGAGGGGGGCCTCCCACTCACCCCACCTGCTACACTTGGGAGCCCGATGGGACAGAGGGACTCCCCCTATGAAGGAGTGTAGCCCACCCAGCCAGCCCTGTAGGTCCTTCGCCTCCCTTTATTTTAGGAGACCTCATGGCCAAAGTGTGTGCAAGTGTGGTGTTTTTTTTTTGGGGGGGGGGGGTGGGCATACTAAGCACAGGCGTACCTTGCATAGCACACCCACCGGGAGCCGGGCTGACACCACCAAACTCAATTCACATGTAGCCGAGACCGGGATCCGAACCCTTGGCTGCAGAGGTGAACGGCTTGTCAGCGCAGTGCCATTCACGTTGAGCCACCACAGCTCCCACCCAATGTTATTTTTTTTTTAGATTTTTGGTAGTTATTTTTTATTAAAGGGCCCAGAGCTCCCAAGGCAACCCCCTTTTTTATTATTTTATATATGTAGATATTGTAATTTATTTTTCATTAAAGAGCCCAGAAGTTTCTTTTTATTAAAGGGCCCAGTGGTCCCCAGGGCCCCCGGATGGCTACCACCCTTTTTAATATATATTTTTCTATATGTATTTTTTAGTAAAGGAACCCCCCGCTTATCAAATTGCGGCAGCCCCCCCCCCTTCTTAATATCAGGCGGCACCCCCCCCCCTATTCTCTGCTCCAGGGGGCCCATGCCTGAAGCTGTGTAAGGGGCCCCATAATTCCTGATGGCGCCCCTAATTGCCTCCCCCCCCCCATGGTACGAAATTTCAAGGAATTTTTCACTTTTATTGGTGCACTTTAACCACTTCCATACCGCGCCTATTCTGGCACTTCTCTCCTTCATGTAACAATTATATTTTCTTCCTTGAAACTTACTCAGGACCCCCAAACATTATATATATTTTATTAACAAACACCCTAGGGAATAAAGTGGCGGCCATTTTTTCGGACACATTTCCAACAGTATTTGTGCCAAAAATTTTCAAACGTTTTTTTTTTTTTTGGCTTTCAAAAAAAAAAACTGTTTCATGAATGACAAAATAAGAAAGCAGTAAAGCTAGGCCAATTTTTAGGGATAAGGTAAAAGATGATGTTACACCGAGTAAATAGATACCTAACTTGTCACGCTTTCATATTGCGCACACTCATGGAATGGCGCTAAACTTCGTTATTAAAAATCTCCATAGGCAACGCTTGACTTTTTTTCTCAGGTTACCACTTTTGAGTTACAGAGGAGGTCTAGTGCTAACATTATTGCTCTCGCTCTAACGCACGCTATGATACCTCACATGTGGGGTTTGAAGGATGTTTACATATGTGGGTGGGACTTGCATGCGTGTTCGCTTCTGAGTGCGAGCTACTAGGGACAGGAGCATTTAAATTCCTTTGTTATTTTATTTTTTTACTTAATATTTTAATTTTTGCACTTGTTTGTCCCTTTGTTTGTATTATTTTTCACTTTTCTTCCTATTACAAGGAATGTAAACATCCCTTGTAATAGGACTAGTGTGTGACAGGTCCTCTTTATAGAGAAAGGCGGGGTCAATTAGACCCCACATCTGTCCTCCAGGCTGGAAAGCATGGAATTGGTAAAAAAAAAAACATCTCATGCTTTCAGCTGCAATCATGTTCGTTCAGCACAGTAGCGTAGTGTGTAGCATGTTCACCTAGCAGCAAAAGGGTTGCTGGTTCGAATCCCGCCCGTGACACTATCTGCCTGGAGTTTGCATGTTCTCCCTGTGCGGGTTTCCTCCCACAATCTAAAAACATGCTGTAAATTGGATCCTGTCTAAATAAGCCCTAATGTGCAGTAGGATATTTAGGTTTTGTGCTGCCCTAGGCCTGACCAAATTTTGGCACCCCCCTAATAGAAAAATGACCCACCCTTCCTGTCAAGGCCACACCCTGTTTTTTTATGACCCACCCAGGAATTTTCAGGGGACACACACAAGTTCTGTGGGGGGGGACCTGGGGGGGCCCTTAATTTGCCTAGTTTTTCGATCACTTCCTGTTTGGCTATGGGGCAGGAAGTGAAGGCCAATCTCCCCAAACGGACAGGGATAATACAAAATAAACTGACAGAGCTTCTAACCCCCCCCCCCCACCAACTCTATCCAAAATGAAAGAAATCCAAAAAATAAAAGTGATGATTATTGTTCCAGTTTAACCCCAAATTTCAGATCATTTTATTGAGAGGCTTAAGAAAATATAACCATGCCAATAGGCCAGGATCCAGCGTTGCTAATATGTATGAATGTGTGTTAGGGACCCCCACAAACACCACCCAATGTTAAATCAACTATTTTCTTGTTTGTTTTGGGGATGCCTGCACCCCTGATAGGGTAAAGACACCTCACAAATGTTGTCACTTTCTACTTAATTCATTCACTTCCTGCCACACAGCCAAACAGGAAGTGAGGGAAACACCTGAGTAATGTTTTGTTGGGGACACACAGATCAATATAAATAGTTTCCCATTTTGGAAATGGCATTTTGCTGTGTACACCCCAAATTAGTAGGAATCTTGGACTTTGGGGTCCATTTACTAAAGGCAAATCCACTTTGCACTACAAGTGGACAAGCAAGGAAGAAAACTCAAAACTTGGCGGGATTGGAAGTAAAAACCATCAGTGCTTCCCTTCTGATTTTCATTGCCTACGCTTCTACTGCAGAGCGGCTTTGCCTTTACTAAACCCCAAAGTAACTAATCATTTGGGGTGTACACTGCAGTGCAATTTGCTTAATGGTGACACTAGTTAGATTGACCTGTGTCCCGAAGAAAAGACCATTGGTAGGGTTTTAACCTCACTTCCTGTTCAGCTGTGTGACAGGAAGTGAAGCCAATTTTAGGAAAAGGGACACAAAGCCCAGCCTAAAAACACTAGCAGGGGTTCTAACACTCAATTGGCTTCCCTCAAACAACCCACAATTAGAATAGGATTGTCTTGTGCTAGTTTCAAGCACAGCGCTGTAAATCAGCACTTCAAGCCTGTCCACCAATACACCACCCCCCCCCCCCCCCTCCAACAGGCCCTGTTTGCAGCTTTTCCTACATCTTGCACATGTGCTTTAAAAAGTCAGTCTGGACATCAGTTCTAGGAAACAATACTTACCGCTTTGTCCTTCCTTTTCTGGTGACTAAACATTTCATGCATACACACCAGGAAAGAGCTTAGAGACAAATCACACTTGATGGTTTAGGCCCAAACTAGTTCAGCTGCAGCGGTTGAAATCCATAGCAGGAAAAAAATATCACAAAACAAACTTCAAAATTTGAAAGTAATTTTATTGGTCCACAAAACAAGGAAAGCAAAAAAAAAAATTACAAATAAACACACCAAAAATATATAAAAACACCTAAAAACAAAAAAGACCAACGTTTATTTCACAGTCATTGGAAAATAAATCATGCTTTTGAAATAACAGGATAGACCCACAGGATTAAAACATTAGTCATTAACATCTTGAGAAACATTTAGCAAAATTATGTAGCAGAGAAAACATCAAAAAATACAAAACTTGCTCCAAAACATCTCTGTTTCACTCCGCCATTCCTTCCAGCCAGCAAATCTGCCCCCTCTGAGGGGCAGCTGACACGTGCAGTATCCACGCTTTTTATAACATGTGTGCTAATGAACCAATTGGAAACACATGAAGAAATGTCAGCCTCTAGTTTGTGTGCACTTGGAACTGCTTACACCTGTTAAGGATGTCCTTAAATTACTAAGCCAAAAAAAGAGCTTTCTGAGCATGCTCAGAAAGATGCAAGTCATTTTCAGGATGAAACTTCCAACTTCTTTTTCTAACTGTTCGAGCATGCCCAGTTCACTCGAAATGCAGTACCAGAATCAAATCTGCAATGGCGGATGAAAGCATTAGAGGTGTTAAAATTTTTTTTGGTCCCCATGAAGTGATGCTTTACAAGCTGAACGGGAGGTCTTATAGAATTTTTACGTAACAAACCTAAATAGTAATAATTTAAAAGCCCCTGTCCCTAGTAGCTCGCAGTCAGAAGCGAACAAGCAGCATTTTTATTGTTTCCGGTTACCAGTTTAGATTTACAGATGAGGTCTAGTGCTATAAATATTCCTCTTGCTGTTACGCACGCTATGATACCTCACATGTGTGGTTTGAAGAATGTTTCCATATATGGGGGCGGGCCTTAAATGTGTAAGCCCCGCCCACATATTGAACCCCCGTTCAAACCCCACATGTGAGGTATCATAGCGTACGTTAGAGCGAGAGCAATACTTTTAGCACTAGACCTCCTCTGTAAATCTAAACTGGTAACCTGAAACACATAAAAAAGCGTTGCCTATGGGTATTTTCAAGTACTGAAGTTTGGCGCCATTCCATGAGTGTGTGCAATATTAAAGTGTAACATGTTGGGTATCTATTTACTCGGTGTAACATCATCTTTCACATTATGGCCATAAATTGGGCTAACTTTAGTGTATTCTTAATTTGTAACCACTTGAGCCCCAGAGCATATTACTGGTCACTGACGGGGCCATTTTTTGCATTTCAACACTGCGTCATTTTGACTGACAATTGCGTGGTTGTGCGACGTGGCCCCCAAAAAAATTGGGCGTCCTCATCCTCCCCCCCCCCCCTAAAAATTTTTTTTTTTTTTTTTTGTTGGTGGTATTTGATCACCTCTGCGTTTTTTCTTATTTTTGCTTGACCCAAAAATATAGCGACAATTTGGTAACTAAAAAAACATCTTTTTTACGGTTTGCTATAATAAATCTCCCCCAAAATATATTCAAAAAATGTTTGCCCTCAGTTTAGGCCGATAAGTATTCTTGGACATCTTTTTGGTTGCAAAAAATCACAATAAGCGTTTGATTGGTTTGGGCAAAAGTTCTAAGTAGGGGTTGGTCTTATGGGTTTTTTTGAATAATTTTTTGTTTTACTAGTAATGGTGGCTATCATTGTTTTTTCTGTCTAATGCGACATTGTGGCGGACACATTTTTGTGAGATTTGGCATTTTTGTAGCGAGCAATGGTATATAAATGCATTGCTTACTATAAAAATGACACTGGCAGGGAAGGGGTTAACACTAGGGGCGCGGAAGGGGTTGAATATGTTACCTGGGTGTGTTCTAACTGTAAAGGGGGTGGGACTGTGTAGGGGAAATGACAGATCGCTGTTCATACATTGTAGGGACAGACGAGCAGGCATTCCCCCCCCCCCTGACAGGACCGGGATAAAGGGGAACTCCACCCCAAATTACAAAAAAAAAACGGCGTGGGGGTCCCCCTTCAGGTGCACAACAGGCTCTTAGATTTGATCTGGAACATAAGGGGTTAAACCCACGCCAAAAAACGGCGTGGGGTTCCCCCTCAGATCCAGACCAAACCCTTCTCCCAGGCACGCAGTCTGGCCGGACAGGAATGGGGGTGGGGACGAGCGAGCGCCCCCCCCCCCTCCTGAGCCGTACCAGACCACATGCCCTCGACATGGGGGAGTGTGTGCTGTGGGGGAGGGGGGCACTGCCCCCCCACCCCAAAGCACTCTTGTCCCCATGTCGATCGGGACAAGAGCCTCTTCCCGACAACCCTGGCCGTTGGTTGTCGGGGTATGCGGGCGGGGGGCTTATCAGAATCTGAGAGCCCCCTATATTAAGGGGGCCCCCAGATTCTGGCCCCCCACCCTATGTGAATGAGTATGGGGTACATCGTACCCCTACCCATTCACCGGGTGGAAAAGTGTAAACACAAAAAAAACCACACAGAAAAAAATAATTTATTAGTCAGCTCCGGGGGTCTTCTGCCGGGACCCCCCACCACCAGCCCATTGGGCCCCGGGCTTCGCCGTCTTCTGCCGGGGGGGGACACCCACCGATGCTCTCCGCCATGTCCAGCCAGGCCCCCACCCCAAAATAAGCTCTTTCACATCCGGGGGGGGCCGGCCGAAAAAAGCAGAGAACAACGGGGGCGGAGCCCCTCGGTCTTCCAGACGTTTTCTGCCGGGGGGGCTCCAGCCCCGCACCGGTCTTCGCCGCCGCCTTCCGCCGGGGGGGGACACCCACCGATGCTCTCGGCCATGTTCGGCCAGGCCCCCTACCCCAAATCAAGCTCTTTTACATCCGGGGGGGGCCGGCGGAAATGGCGGAGAACAACGGGGGCGAAACCCCTCCTCGGTCTCAGTGCAGCTCCTCCCACTGGCAGTAGTTCCGGCTCCTCCCACAGAGCTCATTCTGCTTCCTGCTGGAGAGGAGAGAAGACCTGTCTTCCAGAGCTCCTGTGTTCCAGCCTACCAGGACCAGCCTCCAGCCCCCAGCCCCCTGCCCCGGAAGAGGGGTGGGATGGCCTCCCTCAGCCCCGGAGGTGGACCGGCTTCCGGCCTCCGGAGGAGTCAACAGCACCTGCCCTCCAGCCAGACCACCGCCACCACCATCAGCAGGGAGGACCGTCTCTTCCTGGAGACCCAGGTGGGTCTCTCAGACTGGACAGCCCCTCAGCCAGGTGAGAATGAAGCAAGAACCAGGAGGAGGCGGGATAAAATCAAATCCCTGCTGGTGAGGATATCTCAGGCCTGCGTGGAAAAGATGACTACTCTCGCAGGCCTGAGGGAAAAGAGGGACAGGTGCTCCAGTAATAAAAGATCTGAATTCAAGGGGGCCATCACCACCCTAGGACTAGAAGTAAAAGAAATATGGGAATACCTGGGGGGCTTTTGCCAACGTGGGGCTGGAGAGGCGAACTTCCTAGAGGAGCTCCGGAAGGACCCTCCAGCAGGCCAACCGGGAAGGGAGCCAGGCAGCAAGGAGGAGTGGGCGGTCTAAGAAGGGGTCCCAACCCCCCAAACAGCCAGGAGAGTCAGGGGAGCCTGGGTGCAGTGGGGGGGGGGCGAGTGCCGGTGGTGCAGGGCCCAGTATGGCCATAAAACCTGGGGAGGGTTCCCGGGAGCCGATCCCTCGGTCCGTGGAAGGGACTGAGGGGGTTGGCGAAGTCCGGGGAGTCCAGTGATCCAGGAGGTCGCCGGGCCCAGGTGCCGCCGGCGGTACCCCCCCGCCATCTTCAGGTCAGCATACCCAGGCTCCCCCAGGATGGTCGCACTGCCACAGCTGAAGCCCGCCATGTGTCGGCTTCCATGACCCCTCAGCTTGCAGAGGAGCGGGAGGATCTGGCCATGGAAAGGCCAGGGACTGCTCCTGCGGCTGCTATGTCATCGGGAGAGAGGCAGACACATGGTGGAGGCATTGTGCTGCGGTCATCTGGAGGTAAACAGCTTGTGTGCAGTGTGGCCAAGATGGCGCCGGCTGTTGGGGGTGGAGTAGACCGGGACCCGGAAGTGACCGCCCAAGAACCGGAAGTGCCCCAGCCGGAACCGGAAGTGCCCCAGCCGGAACCGGAAGTGACCAGACCGAAACCGGAAGTGACCATACCGAAACCGGAAGTGCCCGTCCCGCGACCGGAAGTGCCCCCCCGCGAGTTTGCGGTGGTCGGTGGGGGCTCAGGGGACCTGGGGGATGAGAGGCCGGGGGTACAGGGGTGCCCAGCCCCGGACGCTGCAGCAGGCACCTCCAGGCACCCCCGGCAGGAGATGGACAGAGACGTTGAGGACGGTAAATTGGACGGTAAGCTGCCACCCCCCCAGGTCCCCATGGACACTGCCACAGGCCCCGAGGGGCTCCCTGCAGCACAGGCGGGGTGGGGGGAAAGTCAGGTGGGACCCCTCCCAGTGGACTGTATAGCATACGATTATATCCGGCAGTTGGAGGGGTCCCAGGGGGGCTCCCCCCCAGTACAGGTGGAGTCCCAAGGGGCTGGTGTGGTCGCGGAGGGGTCTGGGTGGGGGAGTTTGGTGGGGGTGGTACCCCCCTCTGCTGTGGTCCCGGGGGGGGGGGAGCCTGTAGTCAGGCCAAAGGTGGTGGGTCAGGGTGGTCAGGGTATATCAGCGGGGGTGGGTGCAACACCACCGGCAGGGATGGGGGCCCCCCGTCCCCCCCCACTTCTGGGGGTGCTGAGGGGGGTGCCCCACTTCCGGAGAACATCTTTCGGGGGTCTCCGGAGGCCAACTTATTGTCTGCCCTAAAGGGGGGTCGCTCTTTCGCCCAGGTGTTGGGCTCTCGTGCCCCTCTGGACCACCTGTACAGCCGGTTTGGCGCCCAGAATTTCCGCGCCCCCCCTGCTGACCAGGAGAGGACGCAGGGGTCGGCGTGGACGAGGGGTACAGGTGGTCCAGAGAGGAGGCGTAGGAATGTTGTCCAGCTTCGGTACGAGGGTCCGGACCCCTGCCCCGCTCGAGGTGAGGTGGTGGGCCTGGTACTCTCCTTGGGTTTTGGGGTGGATGACCTTTTTGCTGTCATCCATCCCACCAACACACGGGAGTTTGATATAAGTTTTGTCACTCCCGTGTGTATGGAACGCTTTATCACCGGCTTTGGGTTGGTGAGGGGCGTTGACCCTTGGAAGAGGTACAGGCTCATTCCCATCTCCAGGCAGGAGGAGGTTAAGAACATCACCATCCTGGTGAGGAATGAGTCGCTCCCTCCGGAGGACATTGCCACCTGGCTCGGGAGGTACGGGCAGTTGCAGACCCCCCTGAGGAAGAACCTTGATGAGCGCGGGGTCTGGACCGGGGCTTGGCTTGACCAGGATCCGGCTCAAGAGGGAGGGCAACAGTGTTGCCCACCTCCCTGGCAGCGCCTTTCTAGGCAGAGACCGGATCCTGGCGTTCTACCCGGGACAGCCCCGTCGTTGCTTCAAGTGCGGCAGCCCGACCCACATGAGCTCGGACTGCACGGTGGTCAGATGTGGCCGGTGCCACGAGTTTGGCCACCAGTCCGAGTCATGTGGGAAGATATGCTGCAACTTGTGTGGTGAGATGGGGCACCCATTTAGCAGGTGTCCCAAAGCATATCGGGGTTCTTCCTCAGGGGGGGGACCTCCCGGGCCGGGAGCGGCCGAAGCCCCCCCGGCGAGTGATGGCCGGGGGGGTGGGGATCCTGGAGCCCCTAGTACTACTCCGGAGGGACCAACAGGCCCATTGCCTCAAAGAAGGCGGAGCAGGCGTGGGCGTGGGGCTCCCCCCCCGGGGGACACGGGCTCGGTTGGCCAGGAGGCTCCCGATCCTCCGGAGGGCGGAGCCGGTGGGGAGGAGTCGGGGAGGCCTGGGGGTCCCGGGCCTGAGGGTCCGGGGCCAGGGCCTTCCTCTCCTAATGTTGCAGGGCCGATCCCCATCCCCCTTCCCTTTCCCCCTCCTCACCATTGCCCCTCCCCTCCACCTGGCCCTCCATCTGTTTCCCCATGCCCTCCTCCCTCATCTTCCCCTCCTCGTACCCCCCCCCCTCGCCCCCCCCCTCCCAAGTCCCGTCCCCCCCCTTCCCCTTCTTCTTCCCGTCCAGCTAAGTCTGGTCCCCCCCCTGTCCTCTCCCCTGTCTCTGGCCCCCCTCCTGCCTCTTCCATTCCCCCCCCTTCTGGACCCAGAGTCTCCTCTGGCCCTGTGGCCATGGAGATGGAAGCTGCTCGAGCCTCATCCAAGAGGGAAATCTCGAGCAGCGGGTCCGAGGAGGGGGTGGTGTAGTCATCTCGGAGAGGTGGCAGGAGTGGGAGCAGGTGAGACGCAAAAAGAAGAAGGGGAAGGCTGCCAGATCTGGGGGCGGGAAGTCCCCAGTGAAGGGTGGGGTTCCCCCAGGGGCACGAAGTGGGGTGTCCCTGGGGAACCCGTTTGGTATCTTCTCCTCCTCCTCGGGCTCAGAGGAGGAGGAAGTGTAGATATGTAAATATGTTTTTGTGTTTGTAGTATGAAGGAGAACATGACCACTTTCAATCATTCTGATGGCGGTACCCTCTCCAATACGGCTTGCGACCATTAATGTCGCAAGTATTCGTTCTGCGGGAGCTCGTTTTATGGCCTTCGATTTTCTCAGCCGTGTTGAAGCTGACATTTTGTTTTTGCAGGAGACCTGGCTGGCATCTGTGGCAGAGATGCATCTAGCAAAGAGGGAGTGGAGATGTGGGCCCTCCCTCTGGTCTCTTGCGGCCGAGCCCTGCAGTGGGGTTGCGGTCCTTTTTAAGACTGGTCCGGTGGCTTGCCGGCGAGTGATTGAAGTGGAGATCGGTAGATGTCTGGTGGTGGACGCTGTCGTGAGGGGGCAATTCCTCCGGCTCATAAATTTTTATGGGCCTCAAACTAGGAGGGAGAGGAGGAGCCTCCTTACGGCGGTTAAGCCTTATCTTTTTACGTCCCAGCAGGTGATTTTTGGTGGCGATTTCAATATGATCACTAGGCCCAAAGACCGGGCAGGTGCCGCCAACCCTCTGGGATATGATAGTATTTTTTTGAATAACGTAGTGAGGGAGGCCAGGTTGGTGGATGTGCACGTTCGTCACCTCCCCAACCTCACTGGTTTCACATTTTCCCGAGGTAGTAGTAAGAGTAGATTAGATAGGTTTTTTTTAAAGGAGGACTCTGTCTGCTCGGCTCCTGAGCTGCAGTCGGTAGAGTTCTCCGATCACTGTATGGTATCTGTGGCCCTGAATGTCGCTGACACTCCTCAGAAAGGGAGGGGTTTGTGGCGCCTGAATGGGTCGCTACTGGAGGATCCTGAGGTTAGGGAAGCCTATGAGGTTTTCTTCCTGGGCCAGACCTCGCTCCTTGAGGGCAACTGCTCCCGCCTTGAGTGGTGGGAAGTAGTTAAAAAGAGGTCTGGCGACTTTTTCCGGGAAATCTCTGGGTACAGGGCAGCTTCCAAGTACCAGGCTTACCAGAGACTACGCAGGCAGCTTGACCGCCTGGTGTCCTCTGGGGGCTCTCAGGAACAGATATCCGGTCTGAAGGCGCAGATGAAGGAGTGTCAGTACGACCGTCTCGCCTCCCTGGTTTTTGAGAGGGATTATGGGAAGTTTATCTCTCCTGATCCCTACAGGAGCTGTGGTGAGGTGGCGAGGTCGAAGGTCGTACATGGCCTGAAGGATGCCTCAGGATCTCTGGTCCGGTCCAGATCGGGGATCCTGGGTGTCGTCAGAGACCACTTTTCGGACCTCCTGAAGAAGCGGCCTCTAGACATGGAGAAAGTCAGGGAATTCCTTGATGAGACCCCGCTGGAAGTGGGGTCTGACCTTCCTGACTCTCTGACAGAAGAGATCTCGGTAGCTGAAGTTGAGCAGGCTATTAGCTCTTTAGCTTCTAAAAAGTCACCTGGGCCCGATGGGCTCACGGCCGAGTTCTACAAAACCTTTAAGAGCCTCTTGGCTCCTCATCTGAGGGACGTGTTTAGTGAATGTTTGGCCTATGGCCTGCTGCCTCCCTCAATGAGAAGGTCAGCTCTGATCCTACTGTCAAAGGGGAAAGATCCGTCTGTGGTGGAGAATTGGCGTCCGATCGCCCTTCTTACCACAGATAGGAAGATACTGGCAAAGATCTTGTTTACACGTCTGTCTGCTTTGGCGGGCAGGATGCTGTCTCCCTCTCAGCACTGCACAATTCCTGGCCGGGGCACTTTTAGTGCCGTCCTGAGCGTCCGGGAGGCTGTGGAAAGGTGCAGGGCTGATGGCAGCGAGCGGTATCTGCTTGCATTGGATCAGGCTAAGGCGTTTGATCGGGTGAACCACGAGTACCTTTGGCTGCTTCTGAGGAGATACGGTCTGCCTGATCAATTCGTTGATTGGCTGCAGGTATTGTATAGGGGAGCTGAGAGCTTCCCTCTTGTCAACGGTTGGGTGGGCCGGGCCTTTGCCGTGGACTCTGGCGTCCGGCAGGGGTGCCCGCTGAGCCCCCTCCTGTACATCTTTGCGGTCGACCCCTTCGTAAGGAGGCTAGACTGCGGGCGTCTGGGGGGGGTTCCGGTGGGACCTGTCGGGGGTCCGGTTTCGGCGGTGAGGGTTGTGGCCTATGCGGACGACGTCTCGGTGGTGGTATCTGGTCGTGAGGAGGCCCATTATGTGGAGTCCCAGATCGGGTGCTACTCTGAGGCGTCAGGCTCGCTGGTCAATTGGGACAAGAGTGAAGTTTTCTGGTTGGGGAAGGAGGGGGAGCAGTTCCCCCTTCCGGACGTGTTCCCCACGCCCGTACCAGAGATTCGAGTTCTTGGCATTCATTTCGGCCCGGGTGATTATCCCAAGCTAAACTGGGAGCGCAGGCTGGTGAGTGCCACTCGGAAGGTGAAGGCCTGGAAAGGTTGGAAACTTTCCCTGAGGGAAAGGGTAAGCTTGGTCAAGACGTACTTATTGCCTGAGTTTCTCTTTGTAAGCTATGTGTGTCTTTTGCCAGCATCTCTCTATGCTCGGGTCTATGGTCTGTTCTTCCTGCTGTTGTGGGGAAGCAGACTGAACCTGATCAAGAGGGAGGTCACATACCGCCAGCGACGGCAAGGTGGGTTGGACATGGTCAACCCGGTGGTGTTCTTTGTCACCATCTTTGTTAAATACAATTTGCAGTCCATATTTGTGGACGAGCCTTCCTGGTGGGAGTGTTCATGCAAGGACTGGCTCTTGCTGTTCTTGAGGCAGTGGGGGGAGGGGGGGAGGCCCGGCGATCTGAGGAGATCGCATGGGTATCTCCCTTCCTATGTCCCCCTGGCATTAAAGGTACTGAGGCAGTGGCGGATAACTGCCCTGGAGGTGGGCTCTTTGGGTCGGCGGGAGCTGTACCTGAGGGTCATGGCCTCGGACATTTTGAAGCCCCTGTCTTTGAGGGACTGCCCTGAGAGGGTCCTCACGGAGGGGCTAGCCCTCTTGAATTCTTCTAGAATTCCAAGTAAGTTTTGGGATCTCGCATGGAGGTCGTTCCATGGACGACTCTATGTCCGTGCGAATCTCAAATACAGGAACCTGGGGGACAGGGACTGCCCCCGTCAGGAATGTGGTGGGACATTGGAGACCATGGACCATTTTCTGGTCCAATGTCCCTTCAACATGGAGGTTCTTACGAAGGTAGGGGGTGCCATTGGCTACCCCCGCCTTCCGGCCCTGACCTATGCTGAGCGAGTGTATGGTGATTTTGGGGTCCGCAGGGGATTTGAGTTATCGTCACTTTATTTAGTCAGCCTAGTTGTGCTTTATTACACTTGGCACGCTCGGTGTTTGGTGTCCACTAGGGACAAAATCCTGCCTGTGCATGAGGTGGTGGGCGGTATCTTTCGGGAGTTGGTGAAGGTGCGGGATCTGGAAAGGAGCAGGGTCGGGCCTGAGAGGTGTGCCCATTTATGGAGGGGGTTCCTCTTCCAGCCCCCTTAGGTCACGGCTCTGCCCCTCTCCATGGGTAGGGGCATCTATCCTTTTTCACCCCCTTAGATTTTGTTTATGGTATTTTTTTTGAAATAAGGCTACAGACATGTCTGACTATCATGTTCTTGCTCATACGTGGGTTGTAGGTATTTGTTGTTGTGATGGTGGGGTGTGTTGTAGGTTGGCGATGATCTGGGCAGTAGTGGTTTCTATGGACTTTAATATCTCCCTACTGTACCAGTGAGCCGTTTTAAGGGTTTTTTTTTGTTTTGTTTTTTTGGCAATGATCTGGGCAAGCTTTTCTGATGGACTATAAAGACTTTCTCTTGTACCAGTGAGCCTGTTGTAAATACCTGTTCTGGTGCTATTTTTCTTTCTTTATAGTTATTTCTTGGTGGGTGGAGGTCGGTGATTTGATGGTTTGTGTTTTGTTGTTTGTTTTTGTGTTATTTGGTTTATTTAGTTATTTTGTTTATTTTATATATTTGTTAACCTTTTGGTCGTAGTTTTATAAATAAAAAATTACCCCTCCTCGGTCTCAGTGCAGCTCCTCCCACTGGCAGTAGTTCCGGCTCCTCCCACAGAGCTCATTCTGCTTCCTGCTGGAGAGGAGAGAAGACCTGTCTTCCAGAGCTCCTGTGTTCCAGCCTACCAGGACCAGCCTCCAGCCCCCAGCCCCCTGCCCCGGAAGAGGGGTGGGATGGCCTCCCTCAGCCCCGGAGGTGGACCGGCTTCCGGCCTCCGGAGGAGTCAACAGCACCTGCCCTCCAGCCAGACCACCGCCACCACCATCAGCAGGGAGGACCGTCTCTTCCTGGAGACCCAGGAGGGTCTCTCAGACTGGACAGCCCCTCAGCCAGGTGAGAATGAGGCAAGAACCAGGAGGAGGCGGGATAAAATCAAATCCCTGCTGGTGAGGATATCTCAGGCCTGCGTGGAAAAGATGACTACTCTCGCAGGCCTGAGGGAAAAGAGGGACAGGTGCTCCAGTAATAAGAGATCTGAATTCAAGGGGGCCATCACCACCCTAGGACTAGAAGTAAAAGAAATATGGGAATACCTGGGGGGCTTTTGCCAACGTGGGGCTGGAGAGATGAACTTCCTAGAGGAGCTCCGGAGGACCCTCCAGCAGGCCAACCGGGAAGGGAGCCAGGCAGCGAGGAGGAGCGGGGCGGTCTAAGAAGGGGTCCCAACCCCCCAAACAGCCAGGAGAGTCAGGGGAGCCTGGGTGCAGTGGGGGGGGGGGGCGAGTGCCGGTGGTGCAGGGCCCAGTATGGCCATAAAACCTGGGGAGGGTTCCCGGGAGCCGATCCCTCGGTCCGTGGAAGGGACTGGGGGGTTGGCGAAGTCCGGGGAGTCCAGTGATCCAGGAGGTCGCCGGGCCCAGGTGCCGCCGGCGGTACCCCCCCGCCATCTTCAGGTCAGCATACCCAGGCTCCCCCAGGATGGTCGCACTGCCACAGCTGAAGCCCGCCATGTGTCGGCTTCCATGACCCCTCAGCTTGCAGTGGAGCGGGAGGATCTGGCCATGGAAAGGCCAGGGACTGCTCCTGCGGCTGCTATGTCATCGGGAGAGAGGCAGACACATGGTGGAGGCATTGTGCTGCGGTCATCTGGAGGTAAACAGCTTGTGTGCAGTGTGGCCAAGATGGCGCCGGCTGTTGGGGGTGGAGTAGACCGGGACCCGGAAGTGACCGCCCAAGAACCGGAAGTGCCCCAGCCGGAACCGGAAGTGCCCCAGCCGGAACCGGAAGTGACCAGACCGGAACCGGAAGTGACCAGACCGAAACCGGAAGTGCCCGTCCCGCGACCGGAAGTGCCCCCCCGCGAGTTTGCGGTGGTCGGTGGGGGCTCAGGGGACCTGGGGGATGAGAGGCCGGGGTGCAGGGGTGCCCAGCCCCGGACGCTGCAGCAGGCACCTCCAGGCACCCCCGGCAGGAGATGGACAGAGACGGTGAGGACGGTAAATTGGACGGTAAGCTGCCACCCCCCCAGGTCCCCATGGACACTGCCACAGGCCCCGAGGGGCTCCCTGCAGCACAGGCGGGGTGGGGGGAAAGTCAGGTGGGACCCCTCCCAGTGGACTGTATAGCATATGATTATATCCGGCAGTTGGAGGGGTCCCAGGGGGGCTCCCCCCCAGTACAGGTGGAGTCCCAAGGGGCTGGTGTGGTCGCGGAGGGGTCTGGGTGGGGGAGTTTGGTGGGGGTGGTACCCCCCTCTGCTGTGGTCCCGGGGGGGGGGGAGCCTGTAGTCAGGCCAAAGGTGGTGGGTCAGGGTGGTCAGGGTATATCAGCGGGGGTGGGTGCAACACCACCGGCAGGGATGGGGGCCCCCCGTCCCCCCCCCACTTCTGGGGGTGCTGAGGGGGGTGCCCCACTTCCGGAGAACATCTTTCGGGGGTCTCCGGAGGCCAACTTATTGTCTGCCCTAAAGGGGGGTCGCTCTTTCGCCCAGGTGTTGGGCTCTCGTGCCCCTCTGGACCACCTGTACAGCCGGTTTGGCGCCCAGAATTTCCGCGCCCCCCCTGCTGACCAGGAGAGGACGCAGGGGTCGGCGTGGACGAGGGGTACAGGTGGTCCAGAGAGGAGGCGTAGGAATGTTGTCCAGCTTCGGTACGAGGGTCCGGACCCCTGCCCCGCTCGAGGTGAGGTGGTGGGCCTGGTACTCTCCTTGGGTTTTGGGGTGGATGACCTTTTTGCTGTCATCCATCCCACCAACACACGGGAGTTTGATATAAGTTTTGTCACTCCCGTGTGTATGGAACGCTTTATCACCGGCTTTGGGTTGGTGAGGGGCGTTGACCCTTGGAAGAGGTACAGGCTCATTCCCATCTCCAGGCAGGAGGAGGTTAAGAACATCACCATCCTGGTGAGGAATGAGTCGCTCCCTCCGGAGGACATTGCCACCTGGCTCGGGAGGTACGGGCAGTTGCAGACCCCCCTGAGGAAGAACCTTGATGAGCGCGGGGTCTGGACCGGGGCTTGGTTGACCAGGATCCGGCTCAAGAGGGAGGGCAACAGTGTTGCCCACCTCCCTGGCAGCGCCTTTCTAGGCAGAGACCGGATCCTGGCGTTCTACCCGGGACAGCCCCGTCGTTGCTTCAAGTGCGGCAGCCCGACCCACATGAGCTCGGACTGCACGGTGGTCAGATGTGGCCGGTGCCACGAGTTTGGCCACCAGTCCGAGTCATGTGGGAAGATATGCTGCAACTTGTGTGGTGAGATGGGGCACCCATTTAGCAGGTGTCCCAAAGCATATCGGGGTTCTTCCTCAGGGGGGGGACCTCCCGGGCCGGGAGCGGCCGAAGCCCCCCCGGCGAGTGATGGCCGGGGGGGTGGGGATCCTGGAGCCCCTAGTACTACTCCGGAGGGACCAACAGGCCCATTGCCTCAAAGAAGGCGGAGCAGGCGTGGGCGTGGGGCTCCCCCCCGGGGGACACGGGCTCGGTTGGCCAGGAGGCTCCCGATCCTCCGGAGGGCGGAGCCGGTGGGGAGGAGTCGGGGAGGCCTGGGGGTCCCGGGCCTGAGGGTCCGGGGCCAGGGCCTTCCTCTCCTAATGTTGCAGGGCCGATCCCCATCCCCCTTCCCTCTTCCCCCTCCTCACCATTGCCCCTCCCATCCACCTGGCCCTCCATCTGTTTCCCCATGCCCTCCTCCCTCATCTTCCCCTCCTCGTACCCCCCCCCTCGTCCCCCCCCTCCCAAGTCCCGTCCCCCCCCTTCCCCTTCTTCTTCCCGTCCAGCTAAGTCTGGTCCCCCCCCTGTCCTCTCCCCTGTCTCTGGCCCCCCTCCTGCCTCTTCCATTCCCCCCCCTTCTGGACCCAGAGTCTCCTCTGGCCCTGTGGCCATGGAGATGGAAGCTGCTCGAGCCTCATCCAAGAGGGAAATCTCGAGCAGCGGGTCCGAGGAGGGGGGTGGTGTAGTCATCTCGGAGAGGTGGCAGGAGTGGGAGCAGGTGAGACGCAAAAAGAAGAAGGGGAAGGCTGCCAGATCTGGGGGCGGGAAGTCCCCAGTGAAGGGTGGGGTTCCCCCAGGGGCACGAAGTGGGGTGTCCCTGGGGAACCCGTTTGGTATCTTCTCCTCCTCCTCGGGCTCAGAGGAGGAGGAAGTGTAGATATGTAAATATGTTTTTGTGTTTGTAGTATGAAGGAGAACATGACCACTTTCAATCATTCTGATGGCGGTACCCTCTCCAATACGGCTTGCGACCATTAATGTCGCAAGTATTCGTTCTGCGGGAGCTCGTTTTATGGCCTTCGATTTTCTCAGCCGTGTTGAAGCTGACATTTTGTTTTTGCAGGAGACCTGGCTGGCATCTGTGGCAGAGATGCATCTAGCAAAGAGGGAGTGGAGATGTGGGCCCTCCCTCTGGTCTCTTGCGGCCGAGCCCTGCAGTGGGGTTGCGGTCCTTTTTAAGACTGGTCCGGTGGCTTGCCGGCGAGTGATTGAAGTGGAGATCGGTAGATGTCTGGTGGTGGACGCTGTCGTGAGGGGGCAATTCCTCCGGCTCATAAATTTTTATGGGCCTCAAACTAGGAGGGAGAGGAGGAGCCTCCTTACGGCGGTTAAGCCTTATCTTTTTACGTCCCAGCAGGTGATTTTTGGTGGCGATTTCAATATGATCACTAGGCCCAAAGACCGGGCAGGTGCCGCCAACCCTCTGGGATATGATAGTATTTTTTTGAATAACGTAGTGAGGGAGGCCAGGTTGGTGGATGTGCACGTTCGTCACCTCCCCAACCTCACTGGTTTCACATTTTCCCGAGGTAGTAGTAAGAGTAGATTAGATAGGTTTTTTTTAAAGGAGGACTCTGTCTGCTCGGCTCCTGAGCTGCAGTCGGTAGAGTTCTCCGATCACTGTATGGTATCTGTGGCCCTGAATGTCGCTGACACTCCTCAGAAAGGGAGGGGTTTGTGGCGCCTGAATGGGTCGCTACTGGAGGATCCTGAGGTTAGGGAAGCCTATGAGGTTTTCTTCCTGGGCCAGACCTCGCTCCTTGAGGGCAACTGCTCCCGCCTTGAGTGGTGGGAAGTAGTTAAAAAGAGGTCTGGCGACTTTTTCCGGGAAATCTCTGGGTACAGGGCAGCTTCCAAGTACCAGGCTTACCAGAGACTACGCAGGCAGCTTGACCGCCTGGTGTCCTCTGGGGGCTCTCAGGAACAGATATCCGGTCTGAAGGCGCAGATGAAGGAGTGTCAGTACGACCGTCTCGCCTCCCTGGTTTTTGAGAGGGATTATGGGAAGTTTATCTCTCCTGATCCCTACAGGAGCTGTGGTGAGGTGGCGAAAGTCGAAGGTCGTACATGGCCTGAAGGATGCCTCAGGATCTCTGGTCCGGTCCAGATCGGGGATCCTGGGTGTCGTCAGAGACCACTTTTCGGACCTCCTGAAGAAGCGGCCTCTAGACATGGAGAAAGTCAGGGAATTCCTTGATGAGACCCCGCTGGAAGTGGGGTCTGACCTTCCTGACTCTCTGACAGAAGAGATCTCGGTAGCTGAAGTTGAGCAGGCTATTAGCTCTTTAGCTTCTAAAAAGTCACCTGGGCCCGATGGGCTCACGGCCGAGTTCTACAAAACCTTTAAGAGCCTCTTGGCTCCTCATCTGAGGGACGTGTTTAGTGAATGTTTGGCCTATGGCCTGCTGCCTCCCTCAATGAGAAGGTCAGCTCTGATCCTACTGTCAAAGGGGAAAGATCCGTCTGTGGTGGAGAATTGGCGTCCGATCGCCCTTCTTACCACAGATAGGAAGATACTGGCAAAGATCTTGTTTACACGTCTGTCTGCTTTGGCGGGCAGGATGCTGTCTCCCTCTCAGCACTGCACAATTCCTGGCCGGGCACTTTTAGTGCCGTCCTGAGCGTCCGGGAGGCTGTGGAAAGGTGCAGGGCTGATGGCAGCGAGCGGTATCTGCTTGCATTGGATCAGGCTAAGGCGTTTGATCGGGTGAACCACGAGTACCTTTGGCTGCTTCTGAGGAGATACGGTCTGCCTGATCAATTCGTTGATTGGCTGCAGGTATTGTATAGGGGAGCTGAGAGCTTCCCTCTTGTCAACGGTTGGGTGGGCCGGGCCTTTGCCGTGGACTCTGGCGTCCGGCAGGGGTGCCCGCTGAGCCCCCTCCTGTACATCTTTGCGGTCGACCCCTTCGTAAGGAGGCTAGACTGCGGGCGTCTGGGGGGGGTTCCGGTGGGACCTGTCGGGGGTCCGGTTTCGGCGGTGAGGGTTGTGGCCTATGCGGACGACGTCTCGGTGGTGGTATCTGGTCGTGAGGAGGCCCATTATGTGGGGTCCCAGATCGGGTGCTACTCTGAGGCGTCAGGCTCACTGGTCAATTGGGACAAGAGTGAAGTTTTCTGGTTGGGGAAGGAGGGGGAGCAGTTCCCCCTTCCGGACGTGTTCCCCACGCCCGTACCAGAGATTCGAGTTCTTGGCATTCATTTCAGCCCCGGTGATTATCCCAAGCTAAACTGGGAGCGCAGGCTGGTGAGTGCCACTCGGAAGGTGAAGGCCTGGAAAGGTTGGAAACTTTCCCTGAGGGAAAGGGTAAGCTTGGTCAAGACGTACTTATTGCCTGAGTTTCTCTTTGTAAGCTATGTGTGTCTTTTGCCAGCATCTCTCTATGCTCGGTCTATGGTCTGTTCTTCCTGCTGTTGTGGGGAAGCAGACTGAACCTGATCAAGAGGGAGGTCACATACCGCCAGCGACGGCAAGGTGGGTTGGACATGGTCAACCCGGTGGTGTTCTTTGTCACCATCTTTGTTAAATACAATTTGCAGTCCATATTTGTGGACGAGCCTTCCTGGTGGGAGTGTTCATGCAAGGACTGGCTCTTGCTGTTCTTGAGGCAGTGGGGGGAGGGGGGGAGGCCCGGCGATCTGAGGAGATCGCATGGGTATCTCCCTTCCTATGTCCCCCTGGCATTAAAGGTACTGAGGCAGTGGCGGATAACTGCCCTGGAGGTGGGCTCTTTGGGTCGGCGGGAGCTGTACCTGAGGGTCATGGCCTCGGACATTTTGAAGCCCCTGTCTTTGAGGGACTGCCCTGAGAGGGTCCTCACGGAGGGGCTAGCCCTCTTGAATTCTTCTAGAATTCCAAGTAAGTTTTGGGATCTCGCATGGAGGTCGTTCCATGGACGACTCTATGTCCGTGCGAAATCTCAAATACAGGAACCTGGGGGACAGGGACTGCCCCCGTCAGGAATGTGGTGGGACATTGGAGACCATGGACCATTTTCTGGTCCAATGTCCCTTCAACATGGAGGTTCTTACGAAGGTAGGGGGTGCCATTGGCTACCCCCGCCTTCCGGCCCTGACCTATGCTGAGCGAGTGTATGGTGATTTTGGGGTCCGCAGGGGATTTGAGTTATCGTCACTTTATTTAGTCAGCCTAGTTGTGCTTTATTACACTTGGCACGCTCGGTGTTTGGTGTCCACTAGGGACAAAATCCTGCCTGTGCATGAGGTGGTGGGCGGTATCTTTCGGGAGTTGGTGAAGGTGCGGGATCTGGAAAGGAGCAGGGTCGGGCCTGAGAGGTGTGCCCATTTATGGAGGGGGTTCCTCTTCCAGCCCCCTTAGGTCACGGCTCTGCCCCTCTCCATGGGTAGGGGCATCTATCCTTTTTCACCCCCTTAGATTTTGTTTATGGTATTTTGTTTTTGAAATAAGGCTACAGACATGTCTGACTATCATGTTCTTGCTCATACGTGGGTTGTAGGTATTTGTTGTTGTGATGGTGGGGTGTGTTGTGGGTTGGCGATGATCTGGACAGTAGTGGTTTCTATGGACTTTAATATCTCCCTACTGTACCAGTGAGCCGTTTTAAGTGTTTTTTTTTTTTTTGGCAATGATCTGGGCAAGCTTTTCTGATGGACTATAAAGACTTTCTCTTGTACCAGTGAGCCTGTTGTAAATACCTGTTCTGGTGCTATTTTTTTTTTTTTTTTTCTTTATAGTTATTTCTTGGTGGGTGGAGGTCGGTGATTTGATGGTTTGTGTTTTGTTGTTTGTTTTTGTGTTATTTGGTTTATTTAGTTATTTTGTTTATTTTATATATTTGTTAACCTTTTGGTCGTAGTTTTATAAATAAAAAATTACCCCTCCTCGGTCTCAGTCAGCTCCTCCCACTGGCAGTAGTTCCGGCTACCCCCTCCCACAGAGCTCATTCTGCTTCCTGCCGGAGAGGAGAGAAGACCTGTCTTCCAGAGCTCCTGTGTTCCAGCCTACCAGGACCAGCCTCCAGCCCCCAGCCCCTGCCCCGGAAGAGGGGTGGGATGGCCTCCCTCAGCCCCGGAGGTGGTGACCGCTTCCGGCCTCCGGAGGAGTCAACAGCACCTGCCCTCCAGGGGCCAGACCACCGCCACGGGCACCATCAGCAGGGAGGACCGTCTCTTCCTGGAGACCCAGGAGGGTCTCTCAGACTGGACAGCCCCTCAGCCAGGTGAGAATGAGGCAAGAACCAGGAGGAGGCGGGATAAAATCAAATCCCTGCTGGTGAGGATATCTCAGGCCTGCGTGGAAAAGATGACTACTCTCGCAGGCCTGAGGGAAAAGAGGGACAGGTGCTCCAGTAATAAGAGATCTGAATTCAAGGGGGCCATCACCACCCTAGGACTAGAAGTAAAAGAAATATGGGAATACCTGGGGGGCTTTTGCCAACGTGGGGCTGGAGAGATGAACTTCCTAGAGGAGCTCCGGAGGACCCTCCAGCAGGCCAACCGGGAAGGGAGCCAGGCAGCGAGGAGGAGCGGGCGGTCTAAGAAGGGGTCCCAACCCCCCGAAACAGCCAGGAGAGTCAGGGGAGCCTGGGTGCAGTGGGGGGGGGGCGGGGCGAGTGCCGGTGGTGCAGGGCCCAGTATGGCCGCGATAAAACCTGGGGAGGGTTCCCGGGAGCCAATCCCTCGGTCCGTGGAAGGGACTGGGGGTTGGCGAAGTCCGGGGAGTCCAGTGATCCAGGAGGTCGCCGGGCCCAGGTGCCGCCGGTGGTACCCCCCCGCCATCTTCAGGTCAGCATACCCAGGCTCCCCCAGGATGGTCGCACTGCCACAGCTGAAGCCCGCCATGTGTCGGCTTCCATGACCCCTCAGCTTGCAGTGGAGCGGGAGGATCTGGCCATGGAAAGGCCAGGGACTGCTCCTGCGGCTCTGCTATTCATGTCATCGGGAGAGAGGAGAGAGGCAGACACATGGTGGAGGCATTGTGCTGCGGTCATCTGGAGGTAAACAGCTTGTGTGCAGTGTGCCAAGATGGCGCCGGCTGTTGGGGGGTGGAGTAGACCGGGAACCCGGAAGTGACCGCCCAAGAACCGGAAGTGCCCCAGCCGGAACCGGAAGTGCCCCAGCCGGAACCGGAAGTGACCAGACCGGAACCGGACCGGAGTGACCGGACCGAAACCGGAAAGTGCCCATCCCGCGACCGGAAGTGCCCCCCCGCGAGTTTGCGGTGGTCGGTGGGGGCTCAGGGGACCTGGGGGATGAGAGGCCGGGGGTGCAGGGGTGCCCAGCCCCGGACGCTGCAGCAGGCACCTCCAGGCACCCCCGGCAGGAGATGGACAGAGACGGTGAGGACGGTAAATTGGACGGTAAGCTGCCACCCCCCCAGGTCCCCATGGACACTGCCACAGGCCCCGAGGGGCTCCCTGCAGCACAGGCGGGGTGGGGGGAAAGTCAGGTGGGACCCCTCCCAGTGGACTGTATAGCATATGATTATATCCGGCAGTTGGAGGGGTCCCCAGGGGGGCTCCCCCCCCAGTACAGGTGGAGTCCCAAGGGGCTGGTGTGTGGTCGCGGAGGGGTCTGGGTGGGGGAGTTTGGTGGGGGTGGTACCCCCCTCTGCTGTGGTCCCGGGGGGGGGGGAGCCTGTAGTCAGGCCCAAAGGTGGTGGGTCAGGGTGGTCAGGGTATATCAGCGGGGGTGGGTGCAACACCACCGGCAGGGATGGGGGCCCCCCCGTCCCCCCCACTTCTGGGGGTGCCTGAGGGGGGTGCCCCACTTCCGGAGAACATCTTTCGGGGGTCTCCCGGAGGCCAACTTATTGTCTGCCCTAAAGGGGGGTCGCTCTTTCGCCCAGGTGTTGGGCTCTCGTGCCCCTCTGGACCACCTGTACAGCCGGTTTGGCGCCCAGAATTTCCGCGCCCCCCCTGCTGACCAGGAGAGGACGCAGGGGTCGGCGTGGACGAGGGGTACAGGTGGTCCAGAGAGGAGGCGTAGGAATGTTTGTCCAGCTTCGGTACGAGGGTCCGGACCCCTGCCCCGCTCGAGGTGAGGTGGTGGGCCTGGTACTCTCCTTGGTTTGGGGTGGATGACCTTTTTGCTGTCATCCATCCCACCAACACACGGGAGTTTGATATAAGTTTTGTCACTCCCGTGTGTATGGAACGCTTTATCACCGGCTTTGGGTTGGTGAGGGGCGTTGACCCCCCTTGGAAGAGGTACAGGCTCATTCCCATCTCCAGGCAGGAGGAGGTTAAAACATCCACCATCCTGGTGAGGAATGAGTCGCTCCCTCCGGAGGACATTGCCACCTGGCTCGGGAGGTACGGGCAGTTGCAGACCCCCCTGAGGAAGAACCTTGATGAGCGCGGGGTCTGGACCGGGGCTTGGTTGACCAGGATCCGGCTCAAGAGGGAGGGCAACAGTGTTGCCCACCTCCCTGGCAGCGCCTTTCCCTAGGCAGAGACCGGATCCTGGCGTTCTACCCGGGACAGCCCCGTCGTTGCTTCAAGTGCGGCCAGCCCGACCCACATGAGCTCGGACTGCACGGTGGTCAGATGTGGCCGGTGCCACGAGTTTGGCCACCAGTCCCGAGTCATGTGGGGGATGGTTTGTTTGGGTTTGAGATATGCTGGGGTTGTTAGGGGGGGCCCTCCGGGCGTGTGGGCGGGAAATAGATGTGTATGGTGGCTTGGGTTGGGCGTGGGGGTCCCCGGGGAGGGCGGTGTGGTTGAGAGGGGGGGCCAGGGGGTGGGGCGGGGGGGTTGGGTTGGGTTTTTGTGCATTTGTGATTGTTTCCCATTGTTTAGCATCCATTCTCTCCCTCCACTACCCCCCCCCTTCCTCCCCCCCTGGTCATTTGTCCCAAAGCATATCGGTTTCCCTTTTCTGGTTGGGTTTGTTTGTTGGTTTTTTGCTTCCTCAGGGGGGGGACCTGGGGGGGGGGTTCTGTGTGAAGATAGTTTGGGAAGGGGGTTGGTGGGGGGGTGTTTGGGTGGGGTTGTTGGCTTTTGTGTTTGAGTTGGGGAGGTGTTTAAGTTTTGTAGTTTGGTGAGGTGAATGTGTTTTGTAGTTTGGTGTTTGAGTTCTGTGGTGTTTTTTTGTTTTTTCGTTTTGATTAGGGTTTTGTTTTTTTTTTATGCATGTTTGGTGTGTGTTTGGTTTAGTGTGTGGGTCGGGAGTTGTTGGGTGTGATTGTGCGGTGATTTTTAATGGGAGTGTTAGTGAGTTCGATGGATGATTTCGAAGCCAGTTTTTGGTTATTGTTTATAGGATCCAGATTTTTTGTAGTGCCCGGCGAGTGATGGCGTGGTGGATGGGGTTTGCGGGGCCCAAAGCATATCGGGGCTGGGGATCCCGGGGGGAGCGGTGGCCCCCCGGCGAGCCGGTGGGGGTGGGGATCCTAGTACTACTTCCGGAGGGACCAACAGGCCCATTGCCTCAAAGAAGGCGGAGCAGGCCGTGGGCGTGGGGTGCTCCCCCCCCGGGGGACACGGCCTCGGTTGGCCAGAGGCTCCCGATCCTCCGGAGGGCGGAGCCGGTGGGGAGGAGTCGGGGAGGCCTGGGGGTCCCGGGCCTGAGGGTCCGGGGCCAGGGCCTTCCTCTCCTAATGTTGCAGGGCCGATCCCCATCCCCCTTCCCTTCCCCCCTCCCCTCATTGCCCACCATTGCCCACCCATCCACCTGGCCCTCCATCTGTTTCCCCATGCCCTCCTCCCTCATCTTCCCCTCCTCGTACCCCCCCCCTCCGTCCCCCCCTCCCAAGTCCCGTCCCCCCCTTCCCCTTCTTCTTCCCGTCCAGCTAAGTCTGGTCCCCCCCCTGTCCTCTCCCCTGTCTCTGGCCCCCCTCCTGCCTCTTCCATTCCCCCCCTTCTGGACCCAGAGTCTCCTCTGGCCCTGTGGCCATGGAGATGGAAGCTGCTCGAGCCTCATCCAAGAGGGAAATCTCGAGCAGCGGGTCCGAGGAGGGGGGTGGTGTAGTCCCATCTCGGAGAGGTGGCAGGAGTGGGAGCAGGTGAGACGCAAAAAGAGAAGGGGAAGGCTGCCAGATCTGGGGGCGGGAAGTCCCCAGTGAAGGGTGGGGTTCCCCCAGGGGCACGAAGTGGGGTGTCCCTGGGGAACCCGTTTGGTATCTTCTCTCCTCCTCGGGCTCAGAGGAGGAGGAAGTGTAGATATGTAAATATGTTTTTGTGTTTGTAGTATGAAGGAGAAACATGACCACTTTCAATCATTCTGATGGCGGTACCCTCTCCAATACGGCTTGCGACCATTAATGTCGCAAGTATTCGTTCTGCGGGAGCTCGTTTTATGGCCTTCGATTTTCTCAGCCGTGTTGTTGAAGCTGACATTTTGTTTTTGCAGGAGACCTGGCTGGCATCTGTGGCAGAGATGCATCTAGCAAAGAGGGAGTGGAGATGTGGGCCCTCCCTCTGGTCTCTTGCGGCCGAGCCCTGCAGTGGGGTTGCGGTCCTTTTTAAGACTGGTCCGGTGGCTTGCCGGCGAGTGATTGAAGTGGAGATCGGTAGATGTCTGGTGGTGGACGCTGTCGTGAGGGGGCAATTCCTCCGGCTCATAAATTTTTATGGGCCTCAAACTAGGAGGGAGAGGAGGGAGCCCTCCTTACGGCGGTTAAGCCTTATCTTTTTACGTCCCAGCAGGTGATTTTTGGTGGCGATTTCAATATGATCACTAGGCCCAAAGACCGGGCAGGTGCCGCCAACCCTCTGGGATATGATAGTAATTTTTTTGAATAACGTAGTGAGGGAGGCCAGGTTGGTGGATGTGCACGTTCGTCACCTCCCCAACCTCACTGGTTTCACATTTTCCCGAGGTAGTAGTAAGAGTAGATTAGATAGGGTTTTTTTTAAAGGAGGACTCTGTCTGCTCGGCTCCTGAGCTGCAGTCGGTAGAGTTCTCCGATCACTGTATGGTATCTGTGGCCCTGAATGTCGCTGACACTCCTCAGAAAGGGAGGGGTTTGTGGCGCCTGAATGGGTCGCTACTGGAGGATCCTGAGGTTAGGGAAGCCTATGAGGTTTTCTTCCTGGGCCAGACCTCGCTCCTTGAGGGCAACTGCTCCCGCCTTGAGTGGTGGGAAGTAGTTAAAAAGAGGTCTGGCGACTTTTTTCCGGGAAATCTCTGGGTACAGGGCAGCTTCCAAGTACCAGGCTTACCAGAGACTACGCAGGCAGCTTGACCGCCTGGTGTCCTCTGGGGGCTCTCAGGAACAGATATCCGGTCTGAAGGCGCAGATGAAGGAGTGTCAGTACGACCGTCTCGCCTCCCTGGTTTTTGAGAGGGATTATGGGAAGTTTATCTCTCCTGATCCCTACAGGAGCTGTGGTGAGGTGGCAAAAGTCGAAGGTCGTACATGGCCTGAAGGAATGCCTCAGGATCTCTGGTCCGGTCCAGATCGGGGATCCTGGGTGTCGTCAGAGACCACTTTTTTCGGACCTCCTGAAGAAGCGGCCTCTAGACATGGAGAAAGTCAGGAATTCCTTGATGAGACCCCGCTGGAAGTGGGGTCTGACCCTTCCTGACTCTCTGACAGAAGAGATCTCGGTAGCTGAAGTTGAGCAGCTATTAGCTTATTAGCTTCTAAAAAGTCACCTGGGCCCGATGGGCCTCACGGCCGAGTTCTACAAAACCTTTAAGAGCCTCTTGGCTCCTCATCTGAGGGACGTGTTTAGTGAATGTTTGGCCTATGGCCTGCTGCCTCCCTCAATGAGAAGGTCAGCTCTGATCCTACTGTCAAAGGGGAAAGATCCGTCTGTGGTGGAGAATTGGCGTCCGATCGCCCTTCTTACCACAGATAGGAAGATACTGGCAAAGATCTTGTTTACACGTCTGTCTGCTTTGGCGGGCAGGATGCTGTCTCCCTCTCAGCACTGCACAATTCCTGGCCGGGGCACTTTTAGTGCCGTCCTGAGCGTCCGGGAGGCTGTGGAAAGGTGCAGGGCTGATGGCAGCGAGCGGTATCTGCTTGCATTTGGATCAGGCTAAGGCGTTTGATCGGGTGAACCACGAGTACCTTTGGCTGCTTCTGAGGAGATACGGTCTGCCTGATCAATTCGTTGATTGGCTGCAAGGTTTATTGTATAGGGGAGCTGAGAGCTTCCCTCTTGTCAACGGTTGGGTGGGCCGGGCCTTTGCCGTGGACTCTGGCGTCCGGCAGGGGTGCCCGCTGAGCCCCCCTCCTGTACATCTTTGCGGTCGACCCCTTCGTAAGGAGGCTAGACTGCGGGCGTCTGGGGGGGTTCCGGTGGGACCTGTCGGGGGTCCGGTTTCGGCGGTGAGGGTTGTGGCCTATGCGGACGACGTCTCGGTGGTGGTATCTGGTCGTGAGGAGGCCCATTATGTGGAGTCCCAGATCGGGTGCTACTCTGAGGCGTCAGGCTCACTGGTCAATTGGGACAAGAGTGAAGTTTTCTGGTTGGGGAAGGAGGGGAGCAGTTCCCCCTTCCGGACGTGTTCCCCACGCCCGTACCAGAGATTCGAGTTCTTGGCATTCATTTCGGCCCGGGTGATTATCCCAAGCTAAACTGGGAGCGCAGGCTGGTGAGTGCCACTCGGAAGGTGAAGGCCTGGAAAGGTTGGAAACTTTCCCTGAGGGAAAGGGTAAGCTTGGTCAAGACGTACTTATTGCCTGAGTTTCTCTTTGTAAGCTATGTGTGTCTTTTGCCAGCATCTCTCTATGCTCGGGTCTATGGTCTGTTCTTCCTGCTGTTGTGGGGAAGCAGACTGAACCTGATCAAGAGGGAGGTCACATACCGCCAGCGACGGCAAGGTGGTTGGACATGGTCAACCCGGTGGTGTTCTTTGTCACCATCTTTGTTAAATACAATTTGCAGTCCATATTTGTGGACGAGCCTTCCTGGTGGGAGTGTTCATGCAAGGACTGGCTCTTGCTGTTCTTGAGGCAGTGGGGGGAGGGGGGGAGGCCCGGCGATCTGAGGAGATCGCATGGGTATCTCCCTTCCTATGTCCCCCTGGCATTAAAGGTACTGAGGCAGTGGCGGATAACTGCCCTGGAGGTGGGCTCTTTGGGTCGGCGGGAGCTGTACCTGAGGGTCATGGCCTCGGACATTTTGAAGCCCCTGTCTTTGAGGGACTGCCCTGAGAGGGTCCTCACGGAGGGGCTAGCCCTCTTGAATTCTTCTAGAATTCCAAGTAAGTTTTGGGATCTCGCATGGAGGTCGTTCCATGGACGACTCTATGTCCGTGCAAATCTCAAATACAGGAACCTGGGGGACAGGGACTGCCCCCGTCAGGAATGTGGTGGGACATTGGAGACCATGGACCATTTTCTGGTCCAATGTCCCTTCAACATGGAGGTTCTTACGAAGGTAGGGGGTGCCATTGGCTACCCCCCGCCTTCCGGCCCCTGACCTATGCTGAGCGAGTGTATGGTGATTTTGGGGTCCGCAGGGGATTTGAGTTATCGTCACTTTATTTAGTCAGCCTAGTTGTGCTTTATTACACTTGGCACGCTCGGTGTTTGGTGTCCACTAGGGACAAAATCCTGCCTGTGCATGAGGTGGTGGGCGGTATCTTTCGGGAGTTGGTGAAGGTGCGGGATCTGGAAAGGAGCAGGGTCGGGCCTGAGAGGTGTGCCCATTTATGGAGGGGGTTCCTCTTCCAGCCCCCTTAGGTCACGGCTCTGCCCCTCTCCATGGGTAGGGGCATCTATCCTTTTTCACCCCCTTAGATTTTGTTTATGGTATTTTGTTTTGAAATAAGGCTAACAGACATGTCTGACTATCATGTTCTTGCTCATACGTGGGTTGTAGGTATTTGTTGTTGTGATGGTGGGGTGTGTTGTGGGTTGGCGATGATCTGGACAGTAGTGGTTTCTATGGACTTTAATATCTCCCTACTGTACCAGTGAGCCGTTTTAAGTGTTTTTTTTTTTGGCAATGATCTGGGCAAGCTTTTCTGATGGACTATAAAGACTTTCTCTTGTACCAGTGAGCCTGTTGTAAATACCTGTTCTGGTGCTGTTTTTTTTTTTTTTTTTTTTCTTTATAGTTATTTCTTGGTGGGTGGAGGTCGGTGATTTGATGGTTTGTGTTTTGTTGTTTGTTTTTGTGTTATTTGGTTTATTTAGTTATTTTGTTTATTTTATATATTTGTTAACCTTTTGGTCGTAGTTTTATAAATAAAAAATTACCCCTCCTCCGCCATGTTCGGTCTTCGCCTTCCGCCGGGGGGGTACACCTACCCCCCCCCGGTCTTCGCCGCCGCCTTCCGCCGGGGAGAGAGACACCCACCGATGCTCTCCGCCATGTTCGGCCAGGCCCCCTACCCCAAATCAAGCTCTTTTACATCGGGGGGGGCCGGCGGGAAATGGCGGAGAACAACGGGGGCGTCGCCACTCCTCGGTCTTGAGGGCGTGTGTGTGAGGCTCTCTGGACTTCCAGAGAGCCATGGAAGCTATCAGCCCAGGGGGAGGCTCTACTTCCCGGGCGGTGAGAGAAGCTATGCCTGTGGAGGGATCGGATACCATTTCAAGGACAGTGGAGAGTTTTGAGACCATCAGATGAGGATCTCAGGTATCTGGAGTCCCAGATTGCTCTCTCTGCATGGCAGGAGCAGCAGCCAGGTGAAAGTGATTTTGAAGCTACAGGCCGTCGGATGGAAGTCTATGCAGTCTTGGGAAGGCTTATGGACTTTTTGGTGGTAGTGCATGAAGACCTGGCACGCTTAAGAACAGCCAGAGATCGGGTGGGCAAAAAGAAGCGGAAGGGCTATCGCCTGAGTGTTCAGACATTGAAAACGACCCTGAGTGAGTATATCACTTATTGGAACCGGCTGTTGGATCAATCTACTATGAACACTGATGAGATGGATGAGTTGGAAGAACGCCTGATGGAGGTTTGTGATAAGGGAAGCCAGGCTGCTCGCCGTAGCTCCCAGGCTGAGGTGCAAATTTCCCCTTTGCCATCAGGGGGCGCCCAGCCTGGAGGCCTGGTCGGATCCCCCGCGATCACCGCGGGACCGGAAGTGGCAGGTCCCGGGGCTGCTGCGGACGAGGAGGAAGTCATGGAGGTTGGAGGAACGCAGGATGAAGTCGCGGCGGGTATTGCCGCGAATGTGTGTGCCGCGAGTCGCGAGGCTACTGCTGCGGTGGATGCCGCGGGTCGCGGGACTGCCGCTGCGGGGTGTGGAGCCGGAGGGTATGGCCGCGAAAGTGAATACCGCGGGTTGCGGGGTTACCGCTGAAGGTGTGGAGCCGGAAGTAGCGGATCCCGGGACAGCTGCGGGTGAGGAGATGGGACTTGTGGAGGCTGTTGCTGAGAAGGATGGAGCAATGAAGGACGGTTCCGCGGGTGTGAGTGCCATGGATCGTGGGATTTCTGCCGAGGACACTGTGAGGGTGAGATACCTACTATTGTCTCATCCCGGGCTTTGGGGGTGGCCACTGTTGCGGAGACTGTTGGGTCATCTTTTCCTGTGGACCTGCTGCCGGGGTGGTGGGGTGCCTCTTGTGGTTTCCCCCTCCGGCCCTTCAGTTTCTGAGTCCGTGGCGATGACCCCCCAGCGCATGGAGTGGGGTGATTGCGAGCAGGGTAGTATAACTAGCCCATGTCTTGCGATGGACCACATAACGGCTGCTGGAGGGTGAGCCAACTAAAGCGGACCAGAGTACTGGTTTTCATGACATTGGGGTACCCTCTGGGGTTTTGGAGCATACGGGTCAGCCCCAAGTGGGTCCTCTGGGCGGTGCGGGGACCCCTCCGGCAGCAATTATTTCTGCTGGGGGTGTTTCCGGTGCTTGTGCACCTGCTGTGCCCGGGGCCCCTGGGAAAGACTTAAGTATAGCTGTTGATAATGTTGATTCTAGCAATGTTGTTGTTTCTGATCTCCCCCCGCCTCCTCCCCAAATCAGTGGGTCCCAGGAGGCCGGGGTTATGTCGGCCCTAAAAGTGGGGTTGTCTTTTGCAGATGTCACTGGTGGCAGGGTACAGCTTGGGCGTTTTTATAGTGCCCACGGTACGATGGCTTTTAGGGGCTCAGTGCCAGCTGCCACTAGGGTGGGGGGAAGTGGAGCGTAAGCGCCATAATGTTGTGCAGCTGCGCTGGTTGGAAGAGTTTGGTCGTCCTCCGGGGAGAGACGAGGTGGTGGATATGGTGTTGGCCCTTTGGGTTTAAGGCATCAGACATCTTTGCTGTTATCCACCCCTCGGGCTCCCTGGAGTATGATGTAAGTTTTGGTACCCCCGTCTTAATGGAGAGTTTTATCTCCAGACGGGAGGTGGTGAAGAATCAGTCCTCGTGGAAATCCTTTAGAGCAGTCCCCCTGTCTAGACAGGAAGAAATAAAAAGGGTGTCAGTCCTGGTTAGAAATGAATCTATTCCCGCAGAAGATATCACAACATGGTTGGGGCGGTACGGCCAGGTGATGGCCCCGCCAGGGAAAGTTTTGGATGCCAAGGGGATCTGGACTGGTGCCTGGTCTGTCTCAGTAAGGCTTAGACGCATCGGGGTTATCAGTGACACATGTGCCTGCGTCAGGTTATATTGGGAGGGATAGGATCCTTGCATTCTATCCAGGGCAACCCAAGCTCTGTTTTAGATGCAACAGTCCTTTGCATTTCAGTAGGGACTGTAGGGAACCCTTTTGCACAAAGTGTAATGAAGCTGGGCACTTGGCCAGCGGGTGCAATAAATTTCAATGCAATCTGTGCGGTGTTATGGGGCACGTTTTTAGCCAGTGCCCCTCGGCCTTTCGGGCACCTGTTGGGGGGGTGTCTCCCCCTGCGGGGCCTGGGGGGTCTAGGGAGTCTGTGCTTCCGGTTGTTTCGTCGGCCGGGCCTCCTGCCCCGCTCCAGCTGGCTGGCGCAGTGACTCTTGAGGGTCAGTCTTTTGTGATGGGTTCCGGGAGTCCGGGGCCATCGTCAGGAAGATTGGGTCATAAGTCGGGCGGCTCGAGAGTTTCCCCTTTAAAAATCTGGGGGGAGGGGTAAGGCCCCTTTGGTGCAATCTGTGGTATCTCGTGGCAAGGCTAAGATGCCTAGGGTGGTGTTGCATCCCCCTTCTCGGGATTCGCAGCCCATTCCTACTTGGTCTGGGTCCTCTGTCCCTGTGTCTGGTGGTGGGGGGGATCAAGAGGCGGGTCGTTTCTCTGATTCTGATACCCCTAGTACGAGACCTGTTCGTAAGGGCAGAAGGGGTAAGGTTCCTAGAGATCCCCAGCCAGTTGTAGACTTGCCTTCTCAGCCAGGTAAGGAGAGTAAAAGCAATGTTTGGGTGGCGGTGGGAAAGGGGCGGTGTGAAAGCAGTCCTGGGGTGATCCCCAGTTCTGGGTCAGGTCCTGGTCCGGGTGTTTCCTCTCCAGAAGGTGGAGTTGGGGCGACAAGTAGTGCCCAGACTCCCCCTGGTATAGCCCTGCAGAACAGGTTTTCCACCTTGGATCCTGTGGAGGATTCTGGTGGGGGTATGGTTGCAGGGGATTGTGCTGATGGAAGTAAATGAGTAATTTTATTAAAAAAAAAAAAAAATGCAGTAATGTGGTAACATGTGTATGAGCAATGTTGGGTGGCGGTGGGAAAGGGGCGGTGTAAAAGCAGTCCTGGGGTGAGTAATTTTACTAAAAAAAAAAAAAAAAAAAAAAAAAAGCAGTAATGTGGTAACATGTGTATGTACAATTGCGTGGTTGCGTAGATTTTAAAGTTTTGGGGAAGGTTAGGGTTATGATTTTTTGTTTTATTTGTTTATGCATAATAGAAGTATGTATGTTTTAGGGGTTGGGGTTACTTGGGAAGTGGAAATGATTAAAGAGTATAATAATGCAAGTTATTGGAGCAGGTATTGGTGCGATTTTAGTGATGTGCAGATGGTATATGTATAGTATGGTGGGATAGTGTTTGTACGTAAAGAAAATGTTTAGTGGTAGAGGGTTGCTTTGGTACTTGGGAAGTGGTAATGACTAAAGAGTATAAAAATGCAAGTGAGTGGGGCAGGTATTGGTGCTAATTTTTAGTGATGTATAGATGGTATATGTATAGCATGGTGGGATAATATTTGTATGTAAAGAAAATGTATTGGGGCAGAGGGTCGTTTTGGTTTAATTGTTTTTGTTTTTTCTGTATACATTTTTGGTCGTAGAATTTTCAATAAAAAATTGCCACTCCTCGGTCTTCTAGCCTTTTTCTGCCAGGGGGGGGGGAACACCCACCGATGCTCTCCGCCATGTTCGGCCGGACCCCCACCCCAAAATTAGCTCTTTCACATCGGCCGGCCGAAAACAGCGGAGAACAACGGGGGTGTCGCTCCCCCTCGGGCTTCTCCGCTTCTGCCTGGCTCCTCCTGAGGCCAGGGTTTCTTTCGCTGTCTTCCGCCGGAGGGCGCCACTCTTCGGGCTTCTCGTCGCTGTCTTCCGCCGCGGGGCACCACCCGCGGGATTTGTCGGCTTCTGCCTGGCTCCTCCGCTGGGGCCGGGCCTTCTCATCGCTGTGTCGCCGTCTTCTGCCGCCGCCCCCTTCGACGTTTTCTGCCGGGATGAGGGTCGCACATCCCATCCCGGACTTCGACGTGGCGGGCTTCTTGTCGCTGTGTCGCCGTCTTCCGCCCCCGCCCCCTTCACCACGAAGCTCCCGTGCTTGTGTGGGCGGGCAGCGGGCTTCGAAGTTTTCGGCCGGGGTGAGGGTCGCACATCCCACCCCGGTCTTCTAGTCGTTTTCGCCGCCGCCCCCTTCACCACGAAGCTTCCGTGCTTGTGGGGGAGGGCGGCCGTCTTCTCGTCGCTGTCTTCCGCCGCGGGGTGACACTCACGGGCTTCTTCGGCGGCCTCCGCTTCTGCCTGGCTCCGCCGCTGGGGCCAGGGCTTCTTCTTCCATTCGATGTTGACACGGCGAGGTCCAGGCGCTGAAATGCCGACAAAGCGGCGGGCACGGACTTATATTGGCATAGGGCGTGGGCGTGGTTATGCCACCATGTGACCTTAACCCATGTGACATCACAGGGCATGATGGGAATGTGATGTCACATGGGTTAAGGTCACATGGTGGCATAACCACGCCCATGCCCTATGCCAATATATGCCCCGCGGAGGAGCCAGGCAGAAGCCGACGAAGCCCGGAGAGTGGCGCCCTCCGCCATTTTCGGCCGCCCCCCCGGATGTGAAAGAGCTTAATTTGGGGTTGGGGCCTGGCCGAACATGGCGGAGAGCATCGGTGGGTGTCTCTCCCCCCCGGCGGAAGGCGGCGGCGAAGACCGGGGGGGGGGGTAGGTGTACCCCCCCGGCGGAAGACAGCCATCAGCCCGCGGGAGGCAGGAGCCCCCCGCAGAAGGCGGCGGCGAAGACCGAGGAGGGGCTCCGCCCCCGTTGTTCTCCACCGTTTTCAGCCGCCCCCCCCCCCCCGGATGTAAAAGAGCTTAATTTGGGGTGGGGGCCTGGCCGAACATGACGGAGAGCATCGGTGGGTGTCGTCCCCCCCCCCGGTGGAAGGCGGCGGCGAAGACCGGTGCGGGGCTGGAGCCCCCCCGGCAATAAACATCTAGAAGACCGAGGAGGGGCTACGCCCCCTGTTGTTCTCCGCCGTTTTCGGCTGGCCCCCCCGGATGTAAAAGAGCTTAATTTGGGGTGGGGGCCTGGCCGAACATGGCGGAGAGCATCTGTGGGTGTCGTCGTCCCTCCGGCAGAAAACGGCGAAGCCCGGGGCCCAATGGGCTGGTGGTGGGGGGTCCCGGCATAAGACCCCCAGAGCTGACTAATAAATTATTTTATTCTGTGTGGTTTTTTTGTGTTTAACTTTTCCACCCGGTGAATGGGTAGGTGTACGATGTACCCCATACTCATTCACATAGGGTGGGGGGCCAGAATCTGGGGGCCCCCTTATTATAGGGGGCTCTTAGATTCTGATAAGCTCCCCGCCCGCATACCCCGACAACCAACGGCCAGGGTTGTCGGGAAGAGGCTCTTGTCCCTATCGACATGGGGACAAGAGTGCTTTGGGGTGGGGGGGCAGTGCCCCCTCCCCCAAAGCACACACTCCCCCATGTCGAGGGCATGTGGTCTGGTACGGCTCAGGGGGGGGGGTGCTCGCTCGTCCCCACCCCCATTCCTGTCCGGCCAGACTGCGTGCCTGGGATAAGGGTTTGGTCTGGATCTGAGGGGGTTTTTGGCGTGGGTTTAACCCCTTATGTTCCAGATCAAATCTAAGAGCCTGTTGTGCACCTGGAGGGGGACCCCCACGCTGTTTTTTTTTTTAAATTTGGTGTGGAGTTCCCCTTTATCCCGGTCCTGTCAGGGGGGGGAATGCCTGCTCGTCTGTCCATACAATGTATGAACAGCGATCTGTCATTTCCCCTAGTCAGACCCACCTCCTTTACTGTTAGAACACACCCAAGTAACATAATCAACCCCTTCCTCACCCCTAATGTTAACCCCTTCCCGGCCAGTAACATTTTTATAGTAAGCAATGCATTTGTATACCATTGGTCGCTAGAAAAATGCCAAAGCTCACAAAAATGTGTCCGCCACAATGTCGCAGTAGCCAGAAAAATCAATGATCGCCACCATTACTAGTAAAACAAAAATATATTCCTAAAAAACACATAAAACCAACCCCTACTTATAACTTTTGCCCAAACCAATCAAACGCTTATTGTGATTTTTTGGAACCAAAAATATGTCGAAGAATACGTATCGGCCTAAACTGAGGGCAAAACGTTTTTGGATATATTTTGGGGGAGATTTATTATAGCAAACAGTAAAAAAGTTGTCTTTTTATTTACAAAATTGTCGCTATATTTTTGGTTCAAGCAAAAATAAGAAAAAACGCAGAGGTGATCAAATACCACCAAAAATAATAAAAAAAAAAATTTGTTGGGGGAAAAAGGAGGACACCAATTTTGTTTGGGGGCCACGTCGCACAACCGCGCAATTGTCAGTTAAAATGACGCAGTGTTGAAATGCAAAAACTGGCCCGGTCAGTGACCAGTAATATGGTCTGGGGCTCAAGTGGTTACAAATTAAGAAAACACTAACGTTAGCCCAATTTATGGCCATAATGTGAAAGATGATGTTACACCGAGTAAATAGATACCCAACATGTCACGCTTTAATATTGCACACACTCATGGAATGGCGCCAAACTTCAGTACGTGAAAATACCCATAGGCAACACTTTTTTATTTATTTTCAGGTTACCAGTTTAGATTTACAGAGGAGGTCTAGTGCTAAAAGTATTGCTCTCGCTCTAACGTACGCTATGATACCTCACATGTGGGGGTTTGAACGGGGGTTAAATATGTGGGCGGGACTTACACATTTAAGGCCCGCCCACATATGGAAACATCCTTCAAACCACACATGTGAGGTATTATAGCGTGCATAAGAGCAAGAGGAATATTTAGCACTAGACCTCATCTGTAAATTTAAACTGGTAACCGGAAAAAAAAAATGCTGCATGTTCGCTTCTGACTGCGAGCTACTAGTGACAGGGGCGTTTTAATTATTATTATTTATGTTTGTTACGTAAAAATTCTATAAGACCTCCCCTTCAGGTTGTAAAGCATCAGTTCAGGGGGAACAAAAAAAATAAAACACCTCTAATGCTTTCATCCGCCATTGCAGATTTGATTTTGGTAATGCATTTCGAGTGAATTGGGCATGCTCGAACACTTAGAAAAATAAGCTGGGTGTTTGTGCCTGAAAATGACATGCATCTTTCTGAGCATGCTCAGAAAGCTTGTTTTTTGGCTTAGTAATTTAAGGACATCCTAACAGGTGTAAGCAGTTACAAGTGCACACAAACAAGAGGCTGACATTTCTTCATGTGTTTCCAATTGGTTCATTAGCACACATGTTATAAAAAGCGTGGATAGAGCACGTGTCAGCTGCCCTCAGAGGGGGCAGACTTGCTGGCTGGAAGGAATGGCGGAGCGGAATAGAGATGTTTTGGAGCAAGTTTTGTTTTTTTGATGTTTTGTCTGCTGCATAATTTTGCAAAATGTTTCTCAAGATGTTAATGACTAATGTTTTAATCCTGTGGGTCTATCCTGTTATTTCAAAAGCATGATTTATTTTCCAATGACTGTGTGAAATAAACCTTGGTCTATTTTTTGTTTTTATGTTTTTTTATATTTTTTTTGTGTTTATTTTTAATATTTTGTTTTGCTTTCCTTGTTTTGTGGACCAATACAATTACTTTCAAATTTTGAAGTTTGTTTTGTGATATTTTTTTCATGCTATGGATTTTAACAGCTGCAGCTGAAATAGTTTGGGCCTAAACCATCAAGTGTGATTTGTCTCTAAGCTCTTTCCTGTTGTGTATGCATGAAATGTTTAGTCACCAGAAAAGGAAGGACAAAGCGGTAAGTATTGTTTCCTAGAATTGATGTCCAGACTGACTTTTTAAAGCACATGTGCAAGATGAAGGAAAACCTGCAAACAAGGCCTGTTTGGGGGGGGGGGGGGGGGTGGTGTTATTGGTGGAAATTTTTTGTTTATTCAGACACGACATTAGGTACCAAATTTACAAATAACGGGGAAACATCAAGAAAATCTCACACTGCTTACAAACATTTACATATACAAGATAATCATTTAAACAACTATAACACTCCTATAAAACCAACATTGAATTTACAAACCTTGAAAACACAGACTAATAACACGCAACCAATTCACCAGTGCTAACCTCTATCAGGTTGGGCAAACTTTTATCACCCTCCATTATCCGGCTCATTGCACTTTGGGTCACTATTGGTGCATACCCATAATTAAGGTCCATAAGAAACAAAAGAAAGAATAACAAAATACTATATATGGCATATTTTACGCGGATTAGCCAACTACCTGCGCAAGCCTATTGGCATCTGTGACGGTATTAGAAAATATCCCTGTCAAGCCTTCCCTTCTTCTTCCATAAAATAAATCATCCAATATTCCCCGACTTAGGAATATCACTGGAATCACCGAATCATCCACACATGAGCCATGGCTTAATGCTGAATCTAACAGGACACACTTTAATGAAAGTACACAGCACACTTTATACAGGATTTGGAACATCCCGCCCCCAACAACCGCTTTCCTATTGGTCCATTGTAAAGTATTCAGTTTTCACTCTGGTCCTCTTAAACCATGCAAATGAGGACTTGAAATTGTCTCCGGGAGGGAACAGAACAAGAATGAGAGGAGGGGGCAACAGTTTGAAGAGCCTGAAAAGGTGGCCAAGGGGGGGGAAGCCTGATAGGTTTTCACAGACTGGCCCCAACACCCCCCCCCCCAGGGGGTCAAACCACCAAACCCTCCTCACTCCCCTCTACTTCAGAATCGGTGTCTAAGGCAGAGGAGTCCAGCAAAAACTCAGGAGCCCCCCAAGGAAAAACCCCACCACCTACCCTGACACTCCACTCTGACCCGAGGGTCAGGGGCTACTGCACCATTTACCCCCGCCCTCCTCCTGATAATAGAGACCCTGCCTTTGAGGCCCTCACCCCCCTCTACCTCAGAATCAATGTCCACTCCAATCTGACCTGGAGGATCAGGGGCAGCTGCACCAACCCCCCGCCCTCCCTCCTGACAGAACCTTGCCTCTGGGGCATAGGGGCAGCCCGACCACCAGATCTAGAAGCACCCGCGGCCTGCCCCCCCCCCACCCCCCTCCATCTGTAATACAGAATCAGTGTCCGAGGTGAAACCTTCCGACACCCCCAGATTCCCTCTTGGTCCATGACATTACCCCTATAAGCCTGCGGACATCGACTGAAAGGGTGACCTAACTCGTTACAAAGATTACATCTAATATGGGCACATCCCCCGTCCGCCAGGTGACCCCCTCCCACCACAGCGCGTGCACTTCACAACAGTGCATTCAGCGCTCAAGTGAGTGTGGGGACCCGCAAGTAGTCTTAAAACACCTTTTAGGCTGTCCAGGATAAAAAAACAAAATTCTGTCTCTCCAATGAAAGCACTCCCATGGATATGAGCCATGCTATTTCCCTGCCTCTTCAACTTAATCTTAACCCCCCCAGGCCCCTGTCCAGATCCCCCTTTCATCCACCTCTTCCAAAGGGGGCACCCCTGTCCCGAGCTGGCCATGACGGGTCAACCAGGTCGCAATGTCTTCCGGAGGAAGGGATTCATTGCGTACCAGAATGGTTACATTTTTGACTAACTCCTCCTGCCTAGACAGGGGGGTCAAACAGAACTTGGACCATGGGTCCTGTCTTTTGACTAGTTCATAATTCAACAAAAACATTTCCATCCCCCAACGATGACTGACATAAAACTACCCAAATCAAACTCTACTGAACCTCCCGGATGGATAACCGCAAAGAGGTCAGACCCCCTTACTCCCAGAGAGAGGACCATATCGATGACCTCTCCTCGGGACGGGCACTGACCTTCCGCTGGGGAGAGCCAATGGACTTTAGTTGCACCACATTCCTTCTCCTGCGTTCCTGTACCACCACCTCCTGGAGAGATGACAGGGTGCCTGGGCTCACCCCGCTGCTCTGCGCAGGTCTGGGAACCCTGAAATTGCGGGCACCGAACTTGCTGGGGTAAATATGATCCAAGGGAGCACTTAACCCAGCCACTTGAGCATAAGACCCCTGCCCTCCCTCAAAGCTGTATGGGGTGAGCCGCCAAGCTCTCTCCTGCTGCCAGAGGTTGTGATAAGAGCTTTACCCGCAGTTTGCTGGGGAGGGGGCATCAAATGCCAACCCCCCCTCAGGAACCTCCACAGTTGACGCAACGGTGCTGGGCAGTCTCCTCATGACTCGCTGCCTCCCCCCCCCTCACTACTGAAGGACCCGAAAGGGGGCCCGACCCCAAACACAACTTCCTGTACTGAGCCAATTGAGTATCATCCATATTAAACCAGAGTCCCCCATCTCTTCACAGGCTCCATAGGAACCTACATGGACTTCTGTCACAGCTGCAGACTGGAACCTTCTAACTTTCTAATAAAATCCATTGCCAAACATTTCATCATCTAAATGTCCCGCAGGGTGATCCCCCCAAACTGGAGCCTGTTCAGAAGGAGACCTGCAGATGGGGAAGTACTCACAAGTCCCTGGGTATTCTGTTCCAAAGCTGAGGACCGGACCTGGCCTGGAAATGGAGCTCCGGTGTCACCACAGCCACTTCCGGTTCACCCGCTGACGTCACTTCTTCCGGTCCGGGTCCCGTGCTGACGCCACTTCCGATCCGGGTCACATGCTGACGCCACAAATTCACGGTTCGGGTCACGTGCTGATGTCACTTCCGGTCGCGGCTCATCACGGGAGAATCCCCGCACAGCGGAAATGTGGGCCCTGATACCAAGTCACTGCTGATTGGTCGTCCAGAAGCAGGAGGCTCCACATGGCGTGGCGTGCCCTCTCCCTCCGGCAGCCATTGAAGTCTATCCTAGCCATAGCTTCTTCCATACTAGATGTCATACAGTCCATCTCAACTGGATCCGCGGTAGATGCCTGCCCCTCACCCTTCTGTAAACCCGCAGCCATTTGGTCGCCACCACAAACGGCCGCTGACCCTGCTGTAGGCTACTTGCTGGGTTCACAGAGGTATTTCTGCAAAGCACCCCCGCTTCTCAGGAGCAGGCTTATCACACCTGATCTTGCTGGGAACCAGACACACTCTTCTTTCTCACGGTGACCAAAAGACCAGGCGGAAGATGAGGAAGACTCACCACGGGTTGAACCTCTCTCACTCACGTACGCAAGTACCTTCCTGCTTCGTGGGACAACCTCCCACTTGATGTTGTACCCCCTATCTTCACAGGTTGGGTCCGCAGAATGTGCCTGGGCGCCCTCAGCTTGTTGGACTGCTGCCAGTTTTAACTGTAGTTCTGGTTTCTTATTTGTTTTAGACCTAGTCCCTCCGCTACCAGGTCTGAGGTTTCCACTAAAAAAGAGAACCCCGTTGGGTTCAGGCCCGAACCTCAGCTACTAATGCTGACTTGCCTCTATTAGCTTGTTAGCTGGTGATTCCTCACCCTGAATCACTGGTGACCCCATCTCTGTACTGCAGGCCTTGCTGCAACCGAGGCACTCCTTCTAGGAGCTCCATTTATTCTGCTCATGATGACTTGGAAGGAGGAAAGCTCCTCTTTGTTGCAGTCAATCCTCTGGAACAGAGACACATAACAAGACCCCATAACTGGCCATTCTGTATTCTCTTTCAACAGGTCTATCAGTGCTTCCTTGAATTCGAATCTTTTTGAGCTACTAGCCCGATCTCTTCTGTTCCTTAAACTGGCCAGCACTGTAATCCTGGAATGGAGAGGGAAAATCCCGCTTGCCATCCAGTGTGGGACGGTATTAGAAATATCCTTCTGAATCAAACCTTTGGTTTTGCTGCGTCTTCTCAGCATAAATCGCTGATCATCCTATTCCCGACTTGGAATATCTGGAATCGCCGAAAAGTCCAATCTGCCAGCTTAATGGAGGACTAACAGGACCGACACTTTAAAAATTACACAGCTTCTCTTCTTTACAGGATTTAAATCCCCCCCCAAAACCGCTTTTCTATTGGTCAGAAAGTATTCAGTTATCACTCTGGTCCTCGGAGGTACCCGGCAAATGCGGAGGTGAAATTGTCTCCCCAGAGATTGCCCAGTTTGAACAAGAAGCCCCTGAATATGTGTGGCAGAAGCTGGGCTTGATGTGTTTTCAGGCCATAGCCTCCCCTCTCCTCCAGGGTCTGGTTCTTCACAGGAGCTGCTTCAATGTACACAACCTCTTCCTTCAAGCCACAGCATTGGAGCCGTGGAAATTTTTGATTTATTAGACACGACCTTAGATACCAGGTTTACACCTGAAATAAACAGGGGAAAAAAGAAAACTTTAGCAAAGGGTTATCTCACACATCACTTACAAAGTATTTCTTTTGCATGTACAAAAAACTGGCTGGGGTCAACTACAATACTTTTCCATGAAATTTACAAAACATAAAAGACAAAAGAAAAATATTATACATAACATCCTTTACACGGTTTATACCAACTACCTGCGCAAGCCTATAGGCACCACCGTAGAAACCTACAGTCTCTGCCATATCTGGCCACTGCACCAGGTCATAGTTAGTCAATTATACAGACGACAAAACTACACATCATCAGACTCTGAAGACAAAATCCCACTATGTTAACCGACTAGTAAAATAACAAATTACTCTGCGTCCCCGCACCCTCATCCTGCTCAAAACGGGGGGCTCAACACCCCCTCCCCACATCTACCGCTCACTCATTTAACCCTTTTTTTTGCTTTTTTTCTTTTTCTTCTTACTCTTCCTAAGCACTACCCCGACCAGTATCACCATCACGGCCGCTGGGCCCAGCACCACTCATACCCTCTGAGGGCTCCTCACTAGACACAACCTTAGGTCTTTTTTGTGACCTGAGGGACACTTCCATATCCTCCTGAGCTACTGCATCACTTAAAACATGGAAACCACTGGGGGAGGGGGAAACGGAACAGCAACAGGAAGGAAAGTGGGGGGGGAGGGGACAGGACAAGGACAAGAGGAAGGGGCAACAAGGAAGGGAAAGGAAGGGGGGGAGGGATATCACAAATGAACCCAAACACCCCCCCCCCAAGGGGGAACCCCCCTACCACTTGACATTCTACCCTCCTTAAAAGCAGAGACCTTCGTCGCCAAGCCCTCCTCACCCCCCTCTACCCTCGGAATCAGTATCCAAGGTAGAGGAATCCAAAAAACTGGGATACTCAAGAAAAACCCCACCTCCACCCGACACACCACTTTGACCTGGAGGATCAGGGGCAGCTGTACTCGCCCCCGCCCTCCTCCCAGCAGGACCTTGCCTCTGGGGCATAGGGGCAGCTCGGCCACCAGATTTAAAAACATCCGTAGCCAAGCCCCCCCACCCCCCTCCATCTCAGAATCAGTGTCCGAGGTAGAAACCTCCGACACCCCAGATTCCTCTGACACATTGCCCCTAAAAGCCTGCGGACAACGGCTAAAAGGGTGACCAAGCTTGTTACATAAGTTACATCTGATACGGGCACACCCATCCGCCAGGTGACCCCTCTCACCACAGCGCGTGCACTTCACCACAGTACAACCAGCGCTCAAGTGAGTGGGGGACCCACACTTAAAACATCTTTTAGGTTGACCAGGATAAAAAAACAAGATTCTATCTCTCCCAATGAAGGCACTCCCGGGATATGAGCCATGCTATTTCCCTGTCTCCTCAATCTAATTTTAGCCCCCCAGGCCCCTGTCCAGATCCCCCTTTCATCCACCTTCTTCCAAAGGGGGCCCTGCAGCTGGCCATGGCGGTTCAACCAGGTCGCAATGTCTTCCGAAGGAAGAGATTCATTGCGTACCAAAATGGTCACATTTTTGACCTCCTCCTGCCTAGTCAGGGGGGTCAAACGAAACTTGGACCATGGGTCCTGTCCTTTAACCAAATCATAATTAACAAAAACATTTCCATAACAACAACTGCAACAAAACTAAAATCAAACTCTACGGAACTCCCAGTATGAATGACCGCAAAAAGGTCAGACGCCCTTACTCCCAAGGAGAGGACCATATCAATGGCCTCCACTCGAGATGGGCACCGACCCTCACCAACATATCTCAATTGAATAACATTTCTCCTCTACGCTCTAAACCACCGACTCCCCTGGACCATGCCCCCTCACCCTGCTGTTGCTGCGCAGGGGGACCCTAAAGTTACGGGCACCGAACTTACTGTAGATATGATCCAAGGGAGCACTTGCCCCAGCTACTTGGGCATAAGACCTTCCCTCTCCTCAAAGCTTTAAGTAAATTTCTCCTCCTGGGAGGCTGTGATGACTCTCCCAGGCTGAGGTGCACCAAATGGATCAGCCCCACTTGGGACATCCATTGGCGCAACCTGGGCAGATACCTCTTGACTTACTACCCTCCCCCCTGGTACCAAAGAGACAAGAGGGGGACCTGTCTTCTTAAAAGCTTCTTGTACCTGAGCCAGTAAAGTGTCATCATCCATATAAAAACTAGAGTCCTCCATTTCTTCACAGGCTCCATAGGAGCTCACATGAACTTCTGTCACAGCTGCAGACTGGGAACCCTCTAACCCCTAATAAAATCCATTGCTGGGCAAACTCCTCTTCTAAATGTCCCGCAGGGTGATCACCCCAAGCCTGAGCCTGCTCAGGAGGAAAACCCACAGACAGGGGGTACTCACAAGTCCTTGGGTAGTCTGTACCAAAGCCGAGGGCCGGATCTGGCCGGGAAACGGAGCTCCGGGTGTCACCGCGGCCACTTCCGGTTCACCCGCTGACGTCACTTCCGGTTCCCCCGCTGACATCACTTCCGGGTCACGCACTGACGTCACTTCCGGTCGCGGCTCCGGCCCAATCACGGGAGATTCCAGCACAGCGGAGAACGCCCTCCAAGTCACTGCTGATTGGTTGTCCAGAGGCAGGAAGCTCCACATGGCGTGGCGTGCCTTCTCCCTCGGCAGCCATTACTGTCCTAGCTATGGCTTCTTCCATATTAGATGTCATACAGTCCATCTCAACTGGATCCATGGTAGTGCCTGCCCCTCACCCTGTAAACCCGCAGCGGTCGCCACCACAACGGCCGGCTGACCCTGCTGTAGGCTACTTGCTGGGTTCACAGAGGCAAAGCACCCCCGCTTCCAGGAGCAGGTTTATCACCCGATCTTGCTGGGAACCAGATACACTCATCTCACGGTGACAAAGGACCAGGAGGAAGACGGGAGAGACTCACCACAGGATTAAAACCTCTCTCACTCATACAGGTACCTCCTGCTTCGTGGGACAACCCCCACTTGATGTTGTACCCCCTATTCTTTGCAGACAGGTTGGGGTCCCAGCAGGTGCCTGGGCGTCCTCAGCGGTACTCACCGAGAAGTAGGTCCCTGAGGTCTGAGGTTCCACTAAAAGAGAACCCCCAGCCCCCTCAGCTACTGATGCTAGACTTGCTTCTCCTTGCAACCTGCTTTACTCTCCTCAGAAGGCACGCTGGAGCTCCCTCCTTGATTGGAAGGAGGAAAGGTCTTCTCCGCAGTCCCTCTGGAACAGAGACACCATAACAAGACCCCATAGCTGGCCATTCTGCTTCTTTCATCAGATCTATCGCTTCCTTGAATTCGAAATCTTTTTGAGCTACTAGACCCGATCTCTTCTGTTCCTCAAACTGGCCAGCACTGTAATCCTGGAATGGAGAGCTTGTGCAGCCTTCTGAATCAAACCTTTGATTTTGCTGCGTCTTCTCAGCATTCGCCTGGTCATCCTCCCCATGCTGGGGAAAAGTCCAATCTGCCAGCTTAGACTGGGCCGACAAAAACTGCTTCTTCTTCTTTGTTTAAATCCCCAAAACTAGGGAGATCCACAGTCCTTGGAGGTACCGGGCGGGAGGTGAACTCCCCCTGCCCAGGAGCAAGCCCCTGGCCTGGGCTTGATGAGGCCATAGCCTCCCCTCTCCTCCAGGGTCTGGTTCTTCACAGGAGCTGCTTCAAACACAACCTCTTCCTTCAAGGCATTGGTGGACAGGCTTGAAGTGCTGATTTACAGTGCTGTGCTTGAAACTAGCACAAGACAATCCTATTCTAATTGTGGGTTGTTTGAGGGAAGCCAATTGAGTGTTAGAACCCCTGCTAGTGTTTTTAGGTTGGGCTTTGTGTCCCTTTTCTTAAAATTGGCTTCACTTCCTGTCACACAGCTGAACAGGAAGTGAGGTTAAAACCCTACCAATGGTCTTTTCTTCGGGACACAGGTCAATCTAACTAGTGTCCCCATTAAGCAAATTGCACTGCTGTGTACACCCCCAATGATTAGTTACTTTGGGGTTTAGTAAAGGCAAAGCCGCTCTGCAGTAGAAGCGTAGTCAATGAAAATCAGAAGGGAAGCACTGATGGTTTTAACTTCCAATCCCGCCAAGTTTTTATTTTTCTTCCTTGCTTGTCCACTTGTAGTGCAAAGTGGATTTACCTTTAGTAAATGGACTCCAAAGTCCAAGATCCCTACTAATTTGGGGTGTACACAGCAAAATGCAATTTCCAAAATGGGAAACTATTTAGATTGATCTGTGTGTCCCCAACAAAACATTACTCAGGTTTTTCCCTCACTTCCTGTTTGGCTATGTGGCAGGAAGTGAATGAATTAAGTAGAAAGTGACAACATTTGTGAGGTGTCTTTACCCTATCAGGGGTGCAGGCATCCCCAAAACAAACAAGAAAATTGTTGATTTAACATTGGGTGGTGTTTGTGGGGGTCCCTAACACACATTCATACATATTAGCAACGCTGGATCCTGGCCTATTGGCATGGTTATATTTTCTTAAGCCTCTCAATAAAATGATCTGAAATTTGGGGTTAAACTGGAACTATAATCATCACTTTTATTTTTTGTTTTCTTTCATTTTGGATAGAGTTGGGGGGGGGGTTAGAAGCTCTGTCAGTTTATTTTGTATTATCCCTGTCCGTTTGGGGAGATTGGCCTTCACTTCCTGCCCCATAGCCAAACAGGAAGTGATAGAAAAACTAGGCAAATTAAGGGACTCCTGTGCCCCCCCCACAGAACTTGTGTGTGTCCCCTGAAAATTCCTGGGTGGGTCATAAAAAAACAGGGTGTGGCCTTGACAGGAAGGGTGGGTAATTTTTCTATTAGGGGGTGCCGAAATTTGGTCAGGCCTAGGGCAGCACAAAACCTAAATATCCTACTGCATATTAGGGCTTATTTAGACAGGATCCAATTTATAGCATGTTTTTAGACTGTGGGAGGAAACCCACACAGGCTCAGGGAGAACATGCAAACTCCAGGCAGATAGTGTCACGGGCAGGATTCGAACCAGCAACCCTTTTGCTGCTAGGTGAACATGCTACACACTACACCACTGTGCTGAACGAACATGATCGCAGCTGAAAGCATGAGATGTTTTTTTTTTATTTTTTTTTCCAATTCCATGCTTTCCAGCCTGGAGGACAGATGTGGGGTCTAATTGACCCCGCCTCTCTCTATAAAGAGGACCTGTCACACACTAGTCCTATTACAAGGGATGTTTAAATTCCTTGTAATAGGAAGAAAAGTGAAAAATAATACAAAAAAGGGACAAACAAGTGCAAAAATAAAAATATTAAGTAAAAAACAAAAAAACAAAAAAAACTAAATTTAAATGCCCCTGTCCCTAGTAGCTCGCACTCAGAAGCGAACACGCATGCAAGTCCCACCCACATATGTAAACACCCTTCAAACCCCACATGTGAGGTATCATAGCGTGCGTTAGAGTGAGAGCAATAATTTTAGCACTAGACCTCCTCTGTAACTCAAAACTGGTAACCTGAAAAAAAAAGTTTAGCGCCATTCCATGAGTGTGCGCAATACGAAAGCGTGACAAGTTAGGTATCTATTTACTCGGTGTAACATCATCTTTCACCTTATCCCTAAAAATTGGGCTAGCTTTACTGCTTTCTTATTTTTTCATTCATGAAACAGGTTTTTTTTTGTAAGCCAAAAAAAAAAAAAAACGTTTGAATTTTTTTGGCGCAAATACCGTTGGAAATTTGTAAGAAAAAATGGCCGCCACTTTATTCCCTAGGGTGTTTGTTACTAAAATATATATAATGTTTGGGGGTCCTGAGTAATTTTCAAGGAAGAAAATATAATTGTTACATGAAGGAGAGAAGTGCCAGAATAGGCGCGGTATGGAAGTGGTTAAAGTGCAACAATAAAAGTTAAAAATTCCTTGAAATTTCGTACCATGGGGGGGGGGGGGGGGGGGAATCAGGGCCGCCATCAGGAATTATGGGGCCCCTTACACAGCTTCAGGCATGGGCCCCCTGGAGCAGAGAACAGGGGTGGGGGGTGCTGCCACCTGAAATTGAGAAGGGGGGGGCTGCCGCAATTTGATAAGCGGGGGGGTTCCTTTACAAAAAAATAAATATAGAAAAATATTTATTAAAAAAAGGGTGGTAGCCATCCGGGGGCCCTGGGGACCTCTGGGCCCTTTAATAAAAATAAACCTCTGGGCCCTTTAATGAAAAATAAATAAAAATATCTATCTATATATCTATATATATATATATCTATATATATATATATATATATATATATATATATATATATATATATATATATATATATATATATATATAAAGGGGGTTGCCTTGGGAGCTCTGGGCCCTTTAATAAAAAATATCATAACATGGGGTGGGGCTGTGGTGGCTCAACGTGATTGACTGCGCTGAAGCCGTTCATCTGCAGCCAAGGGTTCGGATCCCGGTGCTACTGTAATTGAGTTTGGTGGTCCGCCCGGCTCCCAGGGGTGTGCTAGCAAGGTATGCTGCCCAAAAAAAAAACATACACTCCCAAGAAATTGGTTTAACCAGCTTCTCTCTCTCGACTTCACGCAAGTGGAGCAAGGGTGGGTGAATACACTTTAAAAATTGCCTCCTGGGGAGGGTAATAAAAAATAATAAAAAAAAAAAAACCTGGGGAAAATATAAAATGTTTATAACATTTTTATAAGCAAAAAGGTTGTCATCTGGGGCCCTCTGGGCCCTTTCATAATAATATTATATCAAAAAAAATATATATATATATATATGTTAAAAAAATAACTTAAAAAAATATAAAAATATATCATTTTTTGTATTTTTTTTTTTTTAAAAAGGGGGGTTGTCACCTGGGCTCCTGGGGACCTCCGGACTGCTAAAAAAAAAAATTCCAAAAATTGGCCCTTTAATAAAAAAAAATAAAAAAAAAAGAATTAAAAAAAAATATATATATAAAAAAAAGAGGGGGGTTACCATCTGGGGCCCTAGGGGCCTCCAGGCATAATGGGCACCTCCGGACCCCCGGGCTCCTTACAGGTGTACTGCCTGTACCCCCCTGATGGCGGCCCTGGGTGTAATGTCAGCATGTGAAAAGTGACATTCTGAATGAAAAAAGCCATTTAAAACTGACTTGCGCCAATAACGAATTGTCAGCTCCCGGCAATTGCAGGAGAATTCATTCATAAAAAACACCAAAAAAAAGCGTGGGGTCCCCCCAAATTCAATAACCAGACCCTTTAGGTCTGGTATGGATATTAAGGGGAACCCCGCCGTCAATTTTATCACAAAAATGACGTGGGGTTCCCCCTAAATTTCCATAACCAGACCCTTCAGGTCTGGTGTGGAATTTAAGGGGAACTCCACCCCAAATTTAAAAAAAAATGGCGTGGAGTCCCCCCTAAAATCCACACCAGACCCCTTATCCGAGTACGTTGACCTGGCCGGCCGCAGAAAAGAGGGGGGGACAGAGTGCGGCCCCCCCTCTCCTGAACCGCACCAGGCCACATGCCCTCAACATTGGAAGAGTGTTTTGGGGTACCTCCCAAAACACCTTGTCCCCATGTTGATGAGGACAAGGGTCTCTTCCCCACAACCCTTGCCCGGTGGTTGTGGGGGTCTGCGGGCAGGAGGCTTATCGAAATCTGGAAGACCCCTTTAACAAAGGGGCCCCCCAGATCCCGGCCCCCCCCTGTGTGAAATGGTAATGGGGTACATTGTACCCCTACCATTTCACCATAAAAAAAGTGTCAAGGGTTAAAAACTACAAGAGCCAGTTTTTGACAAGTCCTTTATTATCTACTTTCTTCTTCTTTTCTTCTTTCCTTCGGGTTTCTCCTTCCTTCTTCTTCTTCCTCTGCTTCTGTCTTGGGTCTTCTATTCCCGCATCTTGACTGGCGTGTTCTTCCATCTTCTTCTCCTTCCGCTGTCCTTCTCGTCCTTCTTCTTCTTGTTCTTCTTTGCCGGAGCCGCCGCTTCCAATTGAAATCCCCGCTGTCTGCCGGACCACGCCCCCCTCTGACGCCACAGGCAAGCTCTTAGGAAAGTCCCTGTGTGGTGCCTGTGCGTCAGAGGGGGGCGTGGTCACATGTCAGAAAGCGGGCAATTCAATTGGAAGCGGCGACTCCGGCAAAGAAGAAGCCGCGCACAAGCTTCCAATTGAATTGCCCGCCCTCTGACATGTGACCACGCCCCCCTCTGACGCACTTGCAGCACACTCCTAAGAGCTTGCCCGTGGCGTCAGAGGGGGGGCGTGGTCCGGCAGACAGCGGGGATTTCAATTGGAAGCGGCGGCTCCAGCGAAGAAGAACCAGAAGAAGATGCGGACGAGAAGGACAGCGGAAGGAGAAGAAGATGGAAGAACATTCCGGGCAAGATGCGGGAATAGAAGACCCAAGACAGAAGCAGAAGAAGAAGAAGGAAGAAGAAACCCAAAGGAAAGAAGAAAAGAAGAAAGAAGATAATAAAGGACTTGTCAAAAACCGACTCTTGTCGTTTTTAACCCTTGACACTTTTTTTTTTTTGGTGAAATGATAGGGGTACAATGTACCCCATTACCATTTCCCCCAGGGGGGGGCGGGATCTGGGGGGCCCCTTTGTTAAAGGGGTCTTCCAGATTTCGATAAGCCCCCACAACCCCCACAACCACCGGGCAAGGGTTGTGGGGAAGAGACCCTTGTCCTCATCAACATGGGGACAAGGTGTTTTGGGGGGTACCCCAAAACACCCTCCCAATGTTGAGGGCATGTGGCCTGGTGCGGTTCAGGAGAGGGGGGGGCGCGCTCTGTCCCCCCCTCTTTTCTGCGGCCGGCCAGGTCAACGTGCTCGGATAAGGGGTCTGGTGTGGATTTTAGGGGGGACTCCACGCCATTTTTTTTTAAATTTGGGGTGGAGTTCCCCTTAAATTCCACACCAGACCTGAAGGGTCTGGTTATGGATATTTGGGGGAACCCCAAGTCATTTTTTTTTTAAATTGACGGCAGGGTTCTGTAACAGAATGGCCCGTGACACCCAGAGACGTTGGAAGGATGAGAGATACTCTTGTGCCAGCAGCACCAAAAACTCTTGGGTCGAAATCCACCCTGTGCCCTTTTGGGTATAGGGTGGCTAATAGTGAATCATAATTCATATTACATGAGATGGGACATTAATAATACTTCATATTGCAGGACTGAGATATCACAAGGAGTCATGATGACATGACCAGGTCAGCCAGTGAGTCATACCTTTTGTATAATAGGCTATTGAAATATCCTAAGGTGTTGGCTATTCAATGTAAAGACACCCACTCTCACTGCCATTGTGTGACAAAGCTGTATAGAGAACTTATTCAACAAGATGTCTGTGTTATTATTCAAGGTTAATTGAACCCTATTGATAATACGGTGCCGTCATGTCTAGCTACCAATTAAAGAATTATCCTCAGTGAGTGAATAGGGGGGTGGAGATTACATTGTCTTGTGATTAACTGCATTCTGTTGTACTGGATTATAAGCAAGCTAAGAACCAATAAAGTTGTTCATACATTTTGGAAACTAAGAGAACGGAGCGCTGTCTCGTTTATTCTGGGAAATGGAATGGATCATGTCTGCCTGGTTGTTGGTGTGTCGGATAAGCTTGTCGTGGATGGATGGAAGGTTGTAAGCGGTGGTCATCCGTTACAGGTTCCCCTTAATATCCATACCAGACCTAAAGGGTCTGGTTATTGAATTTGGGGGGACCCCCACGCTTTTTTTTTTTCGTGTTTTTTATGAATGAATTCTCCTGCAATTGCCGGGAGCCGACAATTCATTATAGCCGCAAGTCAGTTTTAAACGGCTTTTTTTCTTTGGAGAATGTCATTTTGTGCAGAGACAGTTCTAACCACGGGAAACATGCGCTTTTTCACATGCTGACATTAGAGCCCCCCATGGTACGAACTTTAACCACTTGACCACTGGGCACTTAAACACCCTTAATAACCAGACCAATTTTCAGCTTTCGGTGCTCTCACATTTTGAATGACAATAACTCAGTCATACAACACTATAACCAAATGAAATTTTTGTCCTTTTTTTCCCACAAATAGAGCTTTCTTTTGGTGGTGTTTCATCACCTCTGCGGTTTTTATTTTTTTTGCTATAAATGAAAAAAGAACAAAATTTTGCAAAAAATAATAATTTTTCTTCATTTCTATTATAAAATTTTGCAAAAAAGTAATTTTTCTTCATAAATTTGGCCTAAAATGTATACTGCTACATATCTTTGGTAAAAAAAATAAAAAATGTTGGATATTATTTAGTCTGGGTGAAAGTTATGGGGTCTACAAGCTATGGTACCAAATCCTGAAAATTGATCAATTTCATCACACCTAAGTACTGACAGTCTCTCTCATTTCTTGAGACCCTAACATGCCAGAAAAGTACAAATACCCCCCAAATGACCCCTTTTTGGAAAGAAGACATTCCAAGGTATTTAGAAAGAGGCCTGGTGAGTTTTTTAAAGTTGTAATTTTTTCCCACAATTCTTTGCAAAATCAAGATTAATTTTTTTTTCATCAAATTTTCATATTATTAGGTTATTTTTCACACACAGCATATGCATACCACAAATTACACCCCAAAACACATTCTGCTATTCCTCCCGAGTAAGGCGATACCCCATGTGTGAGACTTTTACACAGTGCGGCCACATACAGAGGCCCAACATGCAGGGAGCACCCAGGCCAATTCTGACATTTCTCTCCTACATGTAAAAATCATCATTTATTTGCTAGAAAAATACACAGAACCCCAAAACATTATATAAAGATACCTCACGTGTGGTTTGAACACCGTTTTTATATGTGGGCGGGACTTGCGTATGCGTTCGCTTCTGCATGCGAGCTCGCGGGGACAGGGGCTGCTGTATGCCCAGAGTATTGCTAAGTATGCCCAGAGTATTGCGGAGTATGCCCAGAGTATTGCCAGAGTATTGCCAGAGTATGCCCGGAGTATTGCCAGAGTATGCCCGGAGTATTGCCAGAGTATGCCCGGAGTATTGCCAGAGTATGCCCGGAGTATGCCCAGAGTATTGCAGAGTATGCCCAGAGTATTGCAGAGTATGCCCAGAGTATTGCAGAGTATGCCCAGAGAATTGCAGAGTATGCCCAGAGTATTGCCAGAGTATGCCCAGAGTATTGCCAGAGTATTGCGGAGTATGCAGAGTATGCCCAGGGTATTGCAGAGTATGCCCAGGGTATTGCAGAGTATGCCCAGAGTATTGCGGAGTATGCCCAGAGTATTGCAGAGTATGCCCAGAGTATTGCAGAGTATGCTCAGAGTATTGCAGAGTATGCCCAGAGTATTGCAGAGTATTGCCAGAGTATTGCGGAGTATGCCCAGAGTATGCCCAGGGTATTGCCGAGTATGCCCAGGGTATTGCAGAGTATGCCCAGAGTATTGCAGAGTATGCCCAGAGTATTGGCAGAGTATGCCCAGAGTATTGCAGAGTATTGCAGAGTATGCCCAGAGTATTGCCCAGAGTATTGCCCAGAGTATTGCCAGAGTATGCCTGAGTATTGCAGAGTATGCCCAGAGTATTGCAGAGTATTGCCCAGAGTATGCCCAGAGTATGCCTGAGTATTGCAGAGTATGCCCAGAGTATTGCAGAGTATGCCCAGAGTATTGCAGAGTATTGCCAGAGTATTGCCAGAGTATTGCGGAGTATGCCCAGAGTATGCCCAGGGTATTGCAGAGTATGCCCAGGGTATTGCAGAGTATGCCCAGAGTATTGCAGAGTATGCCCAGAGTATTGGCAGAGTATGCCCAGAGTATTGCAGAGTATTGCAGAGTATGCCCAGAGTATTGCCCAGAGTATTGCCCAGAGTATTGCCAGAGTATGCCTGAGTATTGCAGAGTATGCCCAGAGTATTGCAGAGTATTGCCCAGAGTATGCCCAGAGTATGCCTGAGTATTGCAGAGTATGCCCAGAGTATTGCCAGAGTATGCCCAGAGTATTGCAGAGTATGCCCAGAGTATTGCCAGAGTATGCCTGAGTATTGCAGAGTATGCCCAGAGTATTGCCAGAGTATGCCTGAGTATTGCAGAGTATGCCCAGGTGAGTATTGCAGAGTATATGCAGCAGGGATGGCTGAGCAGGGAGGGAGGGATGGATGGATCTGTGACTGCATTTGTCACAGATCCAGCCTGCAGCACTGGCGCTGCCATCCGCTCCCTCCCCTCTCCTCTCACACTGTACCGATCGGTACAGAGAGAGGAGGGAGGAACCGGCGTCATCAAATGACGCCGGTCTGTTTACATCTGATCGCGCCGTCATTGGACGGCGCGATCACGTGGTAAACCGCCGCTATCAGCGGCGATTTACCGTGATCCGTGATGCGCCGGGTCCTCTGGACCCGGCGGTCACGGATGTTCCCGTGTGCGCGCCTCAGGAGGCGCGCGGGAGCGCGATTCTGACAGGCCGTTAATTAACGGCCAGTTAGAATACAGCAACCGCTCTAGAGCCGTACTTTCGGCATAGGGCGGTTGCAAAGTGGTTAAAGAAAAATTACACTTTTATTATTGCACTTTTAGCATTATTAAAATCACTGCTCCCGAAAAAACGGCCGTTTTAAAAAATAAAAAAAGCATTGATACATGTCCCCTGGGGCAGGACTGAGGTCCCCAAACACTTTTTAGGACAAAACTTGCAGATTAGCCTTTAAAATTAACAATTAAGATTTCCCCCATAGACTTTAACAGGGAGTTCGGCGGCGGCTTTATTTATCAATTGCATCGCGCTGCTGCTGCGGCCGGTTCATGCGCCTAATTAAGGCTTCATCCAGCGCACGAATTAAGGCATGAACCGGCGCAGCGCAGCATCAATAGTAAATCAGCCCCAGTGTATTTTCACATAGATAGATAGATAGATAGATAGATAGATAGGAGGCTACTAGTTAGTATAGGTAAATGTACAGTTTGTAGAGAATATATTGACATCCCTAGGAGTTGTCAATATATTTATAAACTGTATAGCTGTATAGCTTAGGTAGTTCTGCTATTAGTATCTGTCAGGCAGGAGATTGTGCTTGATGCTCTAACGTGTTAGTGTACACGTGTTAGTTAATTGCACATAGACGCATTAACTGTTACTGCACGTGTGCTATTTATTTGCACAGAAAGGCAGTTGCTGTTAATGCAAGTGGGCTATTAAATTGCACAGAAACGCAGTCGCTCTGACTGTGCGTGTGCTGTTTAATACCACCTTAGCGCATTTGGGGTCACCGCACGTGTGCTGTTACATACCACCTGAGCATATTTGGGGTCACCGCACGTGTGCTGTTACATACCACCTGAGCGCATTTGGGGTCACCGCACGTGTGCTGTTACATACCACCTGAGCACATTTGGGGTTACCGCACGTGTGCTGTTACATACCACCCTAGCGCATTTGGGGTCACCGCACGTGTGCTGTTACATACCACCTGAGCGCATTTGGGGTCACCGCACGTGTGCTGTTACATACCACCTTAGCGCATTTGGGGTCACCGCACGTGTGCTGTTACATACCACCTTAGCGCATTTGGGGTCACCGCACGTGTGCTGTTACATACCACCTGAGCGCATTTGGGGTCACCGCACCTGTGCTGTTACATACCACCCTAGCGCATTTGGTGTCACCGCACGTGTGCTGTTACATACCACCTGAGCGCATTTGGTGTCACCGAACGTGTGCTGTTACATACCACCTGAGCGCCTTTGGGGTCACCGCACGTGTGCTGTTACATACCACCCTAGCGCATTTGGTGTCACGGCATGTGTGCTGTTACATACCACCTGAGCGCATTTGGGGTCACCGCACGTGTGCTGTTACATACCACCCTAGCGCATTTGGTGTCACGGCATGTGTGCTGTTACATACCACCTGAGCGCATTTGGGGTCACCGCACGTGTGCTGTTACATACCACCTTAGCGCATTTGGGGTCACCGCACGTGTGCTGTTACATACCACCTTAGCGCATTTGGGGTCACCGCACGTGTGCTGTTACATACCACCCTAGCGCATTTGGTGTCACCGCACGTGTGCTGTTACGTACCACCTGAGCGCATTTGGTGTCACCGCACGTGTGCTGTTACATACCACCTGAGCGCATTTGGGGTCACTGTACGTGTGCTGTTATATACCACCTGAGCGCAGTTAGTGTCACCGCACCTGTGCTGTTATATACTGTACCACCTGAGCGCAGTTAGTGTCACTGTACGTGTGCTGTAATATACCACCTGAGCGCAGTTAGTGTCACCGCACCTGTGCTGTTATATACCACCTGAGCTCATTTGGTGTCACCGCACCTGTGCTGTTATATACCACCTGAGCGCAGATAGTGTCACTGTACGTGTGCTGTAATATACCACTTGAGCGCAGTTAGTGTCACCGTACCTGTGCTGTTATATACCACCTGAGCAAAGTTAGTGTCACTGTACGTGTGCTGTTATATACCACCTGAGCGCAGTTAGTGTCACTGTACGTGTGCTGTAATATACCACCTGAGCGCAGTTAGTGTCACCGTACCTGTGCTGTTATATACCACCTGAGCTCATTTGGTGTCACCGCACCTGTGCTGTTATATACCACCTGAGCGCAGTTAGTGTCACTGTACGTGTGCTGTTACATACCACCTGAGCTCATTTGCTGTCACCGCACCTGTGCTGTTATATACCACCTGAGCGCAGTTAGTGTCACTGTACGTGTGCTGTAATATACCACCTGAGCGCAGTTAGTGTCACCGTACCTGTGCTGTTATATACCACCTGAGCTCATTTGGTGTCACCGCACCTGTGCTGTTATATACCACCTGAGCGCAGTTAGTGTCACTGTACGTGTGCTGTTATATACCACCTGAGCGCAGTTAGTGTCACCGCACCTGTGCTGTTATATACCACCTGAGCGCAGTTAGTGTCACTGTACGTGTGCTGTAATATACCACCTGAGCGCAGTTAGTGTCACCGCACCTGTGCTGTTATATACCAAAAATTTTCTTTCACAAAACAAAAATTGGCCCCCCACCACCGCTAAAATATTCGACATAATGTTGCCACACAGAACTTGCGCAAGTAGCATTAATTACTTTTTTTTTTATAGTCCTCTCATGTTGTGCAGGGACATTTCTAAACACGTGCCACTACTATAGACACCCAGCAGGTGTGATATTTATAGGATTTTTTTTTCACTTTAAGCATCATTAAAATGGCTGCTCCTGAAAAAACGGGCGCTTTTAAAAAAAAAAATTTCCATTGATACATGTTCCCTGGGGCAAGACCCGGGTTCTGAACGACGTTTTCCAACATTTAATTGAATTTTGGTCTTTAAAACAACCGTTTTTGAATTCGAACGTTCGGGTCCCATAGACTTCAATGGGGTTCAAATATTCGTGCGAACCCGCGGTCTGTTCGAACGTTCTGGTGCGAACCGAACCCGGGGGTGTTCGGCTCAACCCTAGTGGTGACCCAGGGTTCTCAACCGGTCGGGTTGAGGGGCTCCAGCGTATTTACTGGTTTCAGAGGAAACTGGCATTTCAGTTCCCTTAATTTGTAATGAAGTACGCTTTGGGACCTGGAGCCTGGGGATTTTGTAGAGATCCGGGTGGGATGAAATCCCCAGTCCTGGGTCCATATTTTCAGATGGGTCAGTACACTGATTATGCAGGTGTGTGTGGGCCTGATAGGAAACTCAGGACCAGCATTCTGGGCTCCACCCTCCCGAGGAGACCAGGTTTGTAAGGGAGAACCCAGAGAGTGCAGGTGGGCACTGAATAAGCTGGAGAGTGCAGGCTGCACTGTGAGAAACCCCAGAGACCTGAGTGAGGTTGCTGACAGGAGTCAGGAAGGTTCCATGCTGGAGCCTAAGCAGTTGGGCTTCTGCTGAGGAGAGCCAGGTGGCTCGGTATTTTCTTTAGACGTGTAAGCCAGGAGGCTGAAGGTATCGTTTTGTGTGGACAGTGAAAACCCCTGCGTGGGAAACCTATGTTTGGACTTTTGTTTATTTTTGCCTTTTCAATAAAAGTGGGACAACAAGCCCTTAAAGACAGTTCCTGACTGGTGTGAATTGCTTAAAACGCATATCCTACTTGAGCTAACAACCCCCAATATTACAATATATATATATATATATATATATATATATATATATATATATATATATGATTGGCAGCATTCACAATCATGGACAGCACCTCTCAGGTAACTAAACTGTTTGATTGGTCATCTGAGACCAACTCCAACTCCTCCTTCGTTAGTAAAGTTGTTGTTGTACCTAACTGTCAATTGCTGTAATCATTTTATCAAATTTTGCAAGAGATTCATATATGGTAATTATGTTATTATGTTCCTGAATAATTTTGAAAATTGAACAGACTATTGTGCATGTGATGACTTAAACAATGAAATGACACTGACAGGTTTTGGAGAGAACGACCATTAGACTGAGAATTGACAAATCAGTTTAGATCAACAAGATCTATTCAATTGAAAATTTTGCTAAATGTAGGCTACTTGTACTAAATCATTTGAAAAATGTACTAAGACATTCAGACATGTACTAAGACATTTGCAATTTGATGAAATGAATGAGAAATGCAATTCAGTTGTGAACAATTGCCAAGTGGTTTGGAGATTTGAGCCCAGCCACCCTGCCTTCTCCCCAGTGGCAGGTGTGTTCTCTGAGAGAGGCAGAGGTTGGCGGGGTGAGTAATGCTCAGTTTGGAGCCATTTATTTGGGGTACAGTATGGATACCAGCATTGGAGGACTGGAACTACTGACGGACTTCGGAGTCAACCCGTTCGGGGTTCCCACCTGTGTCCGTCTCCCACCGAAAGGGGAGAAATGTAACGGATTGAACCATGACAGACTGAGATATTCCTATGTCTAGGGTCACCTTATGTCCACTAGGGCCATAGGGTGACAAAGAATCATAATTCATATATTACATGAGATGGGACATTAATAATAATTCATATTGCAGGACTGGAATATTAAAAGTGGTTTATGTGGACTTGAGACCAGGTTACCAAGACAGTGACACATCCGTCTGTATAATTGGCTTTTGAAATGCTAAGTGAGGTTGGCTCTTCAATGTGAAAGACACATTCTGTTGAATAGGTGTTAATTGCAAGAAAGGCTCTTTCATTGCGTGAAGCTCTCTGTTTACCCTATTGTGTTATTATTAAAGGTTAATTGAATTCCATTGTCTACAGGAATGTCATGCTCTCTGAGTTAACTCTATTGATGATGCGGTGCCGACGTGTCTACATAATTAGCTTACCTGAATGCCTTTTAAGGTGATTGAAGCCCCCCATGGTGTGAAGGGGGGTGGAGACTACATTGTCCTGTGATTAACTGCATTATGCTTGAAACTGTATAAGAAGCTGAGAAAATGCCAATAAATGGGTGATATCTTTGGAAGCAAGTACGGAGCTCTGTCTCGTCTTATTCTTGGAATTGATATGGATCGTGTATGCAGTATTGTCGGAGTGTGTCAGATAAGCTTGTCGTGGTTGGATGGAAGGTCGTAAGCGGTGGTGACCGTTACAGTCATGCTGGCAGCGTGGGGGGAGTGGCCTTTTCCCTGTGGTCACGCTAGCAGGGGGGGTCACGCAGGCGGCATTTCCTTGCTTTAGTCATAGTGTCCTGTTCAGTGTTTCAGTCTGGGTTGTCAAAATGTTCTTACTCCAGGGGTTCTGTCCCAGCCAAGGTTTTTGTCATTTCGTTCGGCCATAGCCTTTCGGTCTCAGCGTTTCTGTCATAGCGTTTCTGCCCCAGGTTGCTGAATGAATGAATGAATGAAAACTTGTATAGCGCGGCACATGCGAACTGAATCGCCTCTGGGCGCTTGTTGTTCCTGTCTCCTTTGATATCAAAAGAGAAAAGTCTTGACCTTTTTCCTAAATGCTAGGTGGTTCTCCTCCAACCGAATGCTGGTTGGTAAAGCGTTCCATAGTCTGGGACCTTGGATCGCGAATCTTCTTTCTCCTTTGGACTTGAAGTTGGCTTTCGGAACCTGGAGCAGGTTCCGATTCGTGGATCGCAAAACGCGATTGGGATTATGCGCTTTTATTATTTCGCATAAATAAAGGGGGGCATTCCCATGGACACATCTATGCGTAAGACAGAGAGCTTTAAAAGCAATTCTGTCTTTGACTGGCAGCCAATGAAGTGCTCTCAGTGATGGTGAGATGGATTCCCAGGGTTTTTTCCCAGTCACAAGTCTGGCTGCCGTATTCTGAACGACTTGCAGACGAGCGATATGGTACTTGGGGAGGCCGAGGTAAAGGGCATTTGCATAATCCAGCCTGGAGTTTACAACTGCTCCCACCACGACCGCTAAATCTTCTTTAGGGATGAACGGAGTGAGTCTGCGTAGTAGGCGCAGTAGATGGTGAGATCCGCTGACTACTGACCCTATTTGTGCGTCCATTGTCATAAAGGAGTCAAAAATGACCCCTAGGCTTTTGACTTTGGCGCTAGGGGTGATGAGCTTGCCCAGAATAGGCGGGGGGGTCCACGCTGTTGAAAGTTGATTCCTGCGCTTGGCGTGAAACAGGAGAAGTTCTGTTTTCGCTCCATTGAGTTTAAGATAACTCTTTGTCATCCAGTCCTCTATCAAAGAGAGACATGTCTCTAGATTGAGGTGGTGATCCTGACTGTTGCAGATGCGGAAATACAGTTGCGTGTCATCTGCATATGAGTGGTAGAGCAGTTTTTGGCTGCTGATAATCTCAAAAAGAGGACGGAGATAGATGTTAAACAGCACTGGTGACAGAGGCGATCCTCGAGGGACTCCGCATGTTACTGTGCGTTTTTCAGACGTAAAAGGTCCTAACTTCACTGTTTGCGATCGGTTTTCCAGAAAAGAGGAGAACCAAGATAAATCGCCTTCTGCGACTCTGGCTACTTCCGCAAACCGAGTCAGTAACAGATTGTGGTCTACAGTGTCGAAAGCGGCACTTAGGTCCAACAGAACTAGAAGACAAGATTCTCCTTCGTCTGCGGCCTTGAGAACATCGTCCCATACTTTCAGCAATGCTGTTTCCGTCCCGTGTCCGGGACGGAAGCCTGATTGCAATGGGTCAAGTAGCTTGTAGGTATCTAGATGCTGTTGCAGCTGTTGTACCACTACTTTTTCCATTATCTTTGAGAGTACGTTGAGACTTGTTATGGGACGGCGGTGGAGTGGGTCCTTGGGGTCCAGGGAGGGTTTCTTCATGATGGGTTGGATTATACCCTCTTTCAACTGTGAGGGCACTATGCCCTCCAAGAAAGACTGGTTGATAAGCTGCGTGATGGGAGGAGCCAGGATGTAGGCGGATTCCTTCAGCAGTTTTGTGGGGATAATGTCATTTGGCGCTGTGCCATTACGCAAAGCGCCAATGACATTCTTAGTGGTCTCGATGGAGATGGGTTCCAGGGTAAACTTACCTGATATAGGAGAATTACTATGGGTGCTGTGTGAGAGGCTGCAGGGGGGGCTGAGAGGAGAATTGCTTTGCTGAATGCTTTCACGGATTACCTCGATTTTATTAATGAAGTAATCCGATAGTTCATTGCAAAATTCTTGTGTGTCCGAACTGGGGGCTTCAATGCATCCTGGTTTCATGGTCTGGGTGACCATCTTGAAGAGTTCGCGGGGGCGGTTTTGGGCGCCGTTGATAGCCTCCGAAAAAAACGTTTTCTTGGCTTGGAAAATTCCTTTGTGGTATTTTCTTGTAGTCGCCTTGTAGATGGATAGGTTTAGCTCTGAAGAACATCTTTTCCAGGCAGATTCTGCCCTTCTGCGTTCTTGCTTCAGTAACGACAGCTGGTTGTTAAACCAGCTGCGGTTGTTTTTCCGAATGCGGGTTCGTCGTTTCGGCGCTACCAAGTCGGCTGACTGTAGCATGGCCGAGTTTATGGCTTCCAATGTTTCAACGGCCGTTTGATGCGGCTGAGTTGTTTCTATTTTTTTCCTTAAAGTCGTTTTGAAGAGTTCCGAGTGGAGCTTCTTCTGACATCTAGTCCAGTGTGTTGTCACTGGATTTGATGTTTTTGTTGCAGGGGGGATGGTGGAAATACTGAATATAATTGCATGGTGGTCTGTCCATGGCAATTTTTCATTTTCCCAAATTTTTATTTCCAGAGCTTGTCTGAAAATAAGATCAAGTGTGTGACCTGAAGCATGTGTGGGCCCACATACTAATTGCTGCAATCCTAATCCTTCCAGGTGGTCAATACAGGCGTCTGCAATGGGGTCTTGTGAGGAGTTTGCCCAGAGATTGAAATCCCCGAGCAGCAAAAGTTGTTTGCTGTTGAGGGTGTAAGTGGAGAAGAAATCCGTCCATGATGAAAGCAGCTGCGATTTTGGGCCGGGCGGCCTATAGCAGAGCAGAATGTGGACGGTCTCCTTTGAACTTGCTTGCAGTTGCAGAGTAAGGGTTTCCATGAATGGAAGAGGGTTTTGGCGGACTGGTTTGGTGATCGTAAGATGAGTCTTGTGGATCACCGCCAGGCCGCCTCCTCTTTGCCCTATTCTGTTTTCCGTTATGATACGGTAATTTTCTGGCACCAGTTCTCCTAGAATGGTGTTACAGTCGGCTGTGAGCCAGCTCTCTGTAATAAAAAGACAGTCTAGATCCTTTTGTTGAATGAAGTCGCGGATTTCAAGTCGGTGTTTTACTGCCGATCTTGTGTTGATCAGAGCACATGATATGTGCTTGAGTTGGGGTAAATGGCTGAAATGTCTGACCGTCGATCTATGATCGATTCTCAATAGTCGCTCAGTTCTTAGGGCCTTTTTGGTGATGGCTGGCAGTATTGCGGCGCATTGCCTCAAACTCCAAATGGTTTCGGCAGAATATTGCCTACATGCCATGATCGCCAATACACCAGGGGGGGGGGGATTTCGGGGCAGTGGGGAGAGGAATTGGCTAACTCCTCTCTCCTGGCTTGGTCCAGAGGAAGGCAAAAAACCCTGGCGGCGCTCGGCCAATATGCTCCGGTAGGGAAAAAATTCCTTCCTGACCCCTGTAAGAGGCGATCGGGTAACCCCTGGATCAAGCTTCTGTGCGTTGGGGAGACAGGGGGAGGGGCTGGGGCTGAGAGGGGGACCCTGTTGCTGGTCTGGTGGGATGGCTGCCTGCTCAGGCAGTGGGATGAGGGCTGACAGGGTGCTTCTTTAAATAACTGGGGGCTGAGAGGGTGAAAGACAGGGCCGGGTAACTGTCCTTCTGGGGTGAGGGGGGTTTCCTGGAGGCTGAGTGAGGACCACAGAGGCGTGGGGAGCGGCGCGCCGTTAGGCCGCAAGTGAAGCCGCGGTCTTTCCTAGACCGCGGCCCCGCGATTCAGGGCGGCCTGGCGCGGTGCTCTCAAAAGAGCCCCAGAGCGGCGAAAATTTCCGGGCGGAGGATAGAGGAAGGGGCCCTTGGGGATGATAGAGGTGAGGGAGTGCAGGGAAACAAAAAGATGGGGAAAAGAAGATCCGTATTGCTGCGGCTTTATCCTGAAAAGGACGGCCGTCAGCAGCTTTGGTGGAGGGCTCTTACCTGCATAAAGCCAGGGAGCTGAGCTGGAGGAGAGGAGAGATCAGGGGCACAGGACTTCCAGGGCTGGAACTGGAGGGTGGACTGGGCTAGCAGGGCTGGGAGGGACTCTGCCTGTCTGCCTCCTAAGCCTGCCTGGAGCTAAAGCACACACGCTCCTACTCCTAGGAGACGTGCGCCGTTGTGGAGCTCCTGTAGCTAATCCGTCTGCCTCACTGACTGACTGAGGCATTGCATTTTCAGTCTCGGCATTCTGTCATAGCGTTTCTGCCCCAGGGTTCTGTCATTGCATTTTTCAGTCTCAGTATGATGTCATAGCGTTTTTCTGCCTGCAGTCTGTGGGTACACTAGCCCTGAGTGTTCAGTTAAATTGCCTGTCTCTGCACCGCAGCTTACTCGGGCTGATGTGCCAGTCACTCTGGGGGGGGCTGTCATCGGGTTCATTCACGCGCAGCGGTCTTGATGTTCTGCTCATATTCTCATACATAGGTAGGCACAGAGGGGCGTTGTTGTTGGTTCATGTCTGTTTCCTGTCTTGTCTAGGTTGTGTTTCCTGTCTTGTCTAGGTTGTGTTCCCTTAACTTGGGCTTACTGCACGTCTCTGTTTTGACTGGTTCACGTGCATCCCTTCTACTAGGTGAGGGGCGTCAGTGCAGGGTAGCACCCCGTCTACTAGGAGTCAGTCCATACTACAATGCTCAGCTGAGTTTGGCTCAGTGACCGGCGGTTCGCTTCGGTTTGTTTCCAAGTTGTCCCAGGTACTTTCGCTTACCAGCATGGTACAGGCACTAGGCATACTCTGGTTTGCAGTGTCAGGTGTGCCGAGCATGCTCTCCGCAACCTGGTATGGGGTAAATCAGGATGGAGGTAATTGAAACTCATGTATTCAGTGGCAGGGTGTCTGCACACCTCCAGCTCCTGCTCTTCTTCCATTTCTGCCGGCCATGTCATCATCCCTTTGGGTCCGGTCTATCAGGCCGTCTGGTTTATGGCTAAGCCATGGGGGTTCCTTGTCGGGGGCGGAATCTCCCATCCCTGTTTCTCTGATGTCCCTAATGGAGGTACTTTCAGACCTGCTTTCGGGGTTCATCACTGCGTCATCAGGTTTTCATAGGGTTTCGGCAGCTTTCCAGGGGTAGTTGGTCTGGTTTCTCTACCGGCATGCTGTAGGTAGGGGGCTGGGCCTCCTAGGTACCTAGTGGCGCTTTCCAATAGCAGTGGTACTATGGGCTGATGTTTCCTGCAAGGTTTTTTTTTTCCATTAGGTACTTGTCTGGGGTCTGGCGTTTCAGCACTTGTGCGGGGGGAGGGGATAGGGGGGGTTTGCGTCAGCTTCCATACTGATTTCAATTATCCCTGTGCTCAATCTCGTCAGTCCTGCCGTTGTCAAGGTAAGTTTATTTGTGCATCATCATCAGGGCGTGCTTCTGCCTGTAACCTGCCATCCAAGTCCAGCAGGTAGGAACAGGTTCTGGGTGTCTGGCATGGTTCCTCGATGATTGGTGCCTTAGCGCATGGGCCTTATACTTCTGCTCCATCAACAAATCCATCAGGTATCCAGCACTTCAGGCTCCTGCCAGTTTGTCAATTGTTTTTTGCAACTCACCCTCTCACTTTACCATACCAAGTATGGGTAAGCCAGGGGTTGGGGGGGGGGGTTCCTCACGGGGCTACGTCACTGGTGTCCAGTTGAAGTATTCATTCTGCTTGGCCTTTATTGCAGGGGTCCTCGGGCCAGCCCTGGCTCCATTTGCCCCCACTTGTCCTCTCATCACAAGCACTTCAGGATCACGTCTGGGTTGTCTCGGGCAGCAGGTTCAAACTGATCTGTCTCGGGGCGTTAGTTAAGTTCTGGGCTGCTTTGCACGTTCAGCAGGGGCTTCCTTCTGTCACAGGTCATGAGTCTGTGGCTTCTCCTGTCATAACGGGTACTCATCGGTTTTACATTCGGTTGCCATCCGGGCGCGTGCTGCTTTACTTGATGGTCGCTTATCTTCCCCTCTTCACCTAAATATGTGTATTTTGCCCTCTTTTCAGGCATACTGACCAGCAGGCCAAAGGCACACCTCAGGCCTTGGTTATTAGGGTTATCGCTTTCCATACTCGAAGACTCTGATTACAAATATTTTTTACTCTTGTTACACCATTTCTGGCCATTGCTGTTTGTTTATTTATGCTGGTACATCCAGCAGTATTGGGCCAAATATTTTTTTTTTTACTACACCAAGGGGTTTTTTCTTTCCTCTGAGGAATACTACACCAGTTTGGAGACCCCCCATCTGGACGGCGAAGGGAGCTAGCTGGGAGAGAGCAGCCTCGGGAAGTTTGCATTACATGCAATACACCCCTGGAGGGGTAGTAGGAGCTGGTGAGTGGGGACCCTTGTGGGTGAGCACCGGGATCACTTGCATATTCACCATCTGTGACCTAGAAGCACCTTCCTCACTTTGAGAGCCTGCACTCCCAATTCTTGGCTGGATTTATGGAATTTTGAACATTGTTTATCAAGCTACCACTCTGTGACTTTTGATACTTCACTTAAAGGATCACTAAAAGATTTTTTTTTTTTAGCTAAATAGCTTCCTTTACCTTACTGAAGTCCTGGTTTCATGTCCTCATTGTTCGTTTTTGCTTTGAAGTTGCTGTAATTCTGCTCTAATCTCCACACTTCCTGCTTGTCTGGCTCCTTATGAAAAATCTCATGGCAGCTTTTCACTGTGGTCCAAGCTGTCATTACTGTGTGTCTAAAACTCTGCAGAACCAATCAGATTCATTTTAAAAACAAAGCACTGCCCTGGATTTGTTTTTGTTCTGTGTGTCTCTCTACTTCACAGAAACATGAAACCAGTTTAAAAGTGAAACTAAACTGCAGGCACATTATATGATTGATTTTTATCTATTTTTAAAAGGAATCAGTTAACTTTTATGTCTCTATACCCTGTAAACAGTAATTTCAGCAAAAACATTTTTTTCCTTTAGTGACCCTTTAATGCATAGTGTATACATATATATCCTATATATTTTTGCACATTTATATATATATGTTTCACAATACCTTTCTACACCATATGGAATGTGGATGTGATTGGTTGGTTTTACCCTCATTTATTGGTTATTTAATGACCTTTTGTGTGGATTTGCATATTTATATATATATATATTTTTTTTTCACTTTATATATATTTTTATGGTTGTCACAATATTTACTTTAATCACATTGTCACAATATTTACTTTAATTACGTTAATGGTACACGGTGCTAGCACGTTTGGTATGTGAGGACAACACACATGCCCTAGGGATTGCACCGATCATTTATTTACATTACACATCTGGAGTATGAATTGGGATTAATATAGGCTTATTAATGGTATGCTTATTTATGGTCGTGGGCCCTCTGACTGAGAGTGATGTGGATCACATAACCACGTGACAAGACTTAGAACATAAATAGACCTGAAGTGTGCCTTGGTGATCTGGTCAGTATGCCAAGAAAAGGGGGCACACCCAAAGTAAGTAATGGGTAGTTAATTGAAGAAGGATATGCTGAGAAGTGCCCTGAAAAAGGGAAGGGCGGGAGGGTGTCGAATGCGATTGAATGCGCAGACTCACGGACATGAGGTGAGCTGGGAAGGGTCGGCCCAGTGACATGTAGTACTGCACACTGAACCGACAAAGAGCATGTGTGAGTGGGCTGCTTAAATACCCTCCGGGCTCCTCCCATAAACTCAGGCCACCACTGGCCTTCTTAATTATGGTCGTGGCCCTCTGACTGAGAGTGATGTGGATCACATAAACACGCGACAAGACTTACAACATAGATAGACCTGAAGTGTGCCTTGGTGATCTGGTCAGTATGCCAAGAAAAGGGGGCAAAAGACTCAGATAGGGAAATAGCTTATATTGATTTCTTGTATTTATTGAGCCAGCCTGGTAAAGGCTTGTGCCATTTCTTCCTGAGGATTTGGGATGTATGTGGCAAAACAAGGAGACTTCCCATCAGCCTGGTATCTTGATTACGTGGTCTGGTACTCCCTGTTGGGAGGCAGTTGAGGCTGCTCTAATTCGGAAAGAATGTCCAGAGAACTGACTGGGTTTTGAAGCCTAAGTTGCTTAGGATTCTGACATGCTTGACAAACTGGCTGCCACTCCGGGAGCTGGTTTAGAAAGGGTAGCAACAAGCTACCATCAGATTGGCTGGGTAGATAGAGCAGTAGTCGGTCGAGCACCGTCACTGGGCGTTAGGCATTGTTAGTATGAAACAGGTTGATGTCAACCCCCGGGGCTGGTTTGTTGCGTTTGCAGACTGAGAGTGTAGGGGTTCGAAAACGAGTCAGGTGGCGTCAGAGCAGTGTCTGACTGCCGGAGCCACTGACTGTAAATTCACTAGGTTGTAGGGAACCGTAGAAGGCCTGGTAGATGGCTGCTTGGGTGACTATGCTGGGCAAGGCCCTAAATGGGGAACGAGTAAGGATTTCAGACATGTCCCTAAAGAGGGCACTCTTGAAAGGTAGGCGCTTGCCGCTGACTTCAGGTTGGTGCTTCTGTATGCCCTGTAGGAGGGACTTGACTGCATGGGCTCGAGAATACTGACAGTTTACTGGGGTCCTGCAGGGACAGAAAATGCTGGACGCCATCTAGATATGGTGTGATAGTATTGTGAGAAAGGGTCAGCTGCGTGTGGCAATACGATATAAAGGCTAGGACGTGTCTAACATTGCCTATTGCTGCTCCGAGGCAAGTGGCCAAAAATTAGCGGTTAGTGTTCCAAGCAGTGCGATAGGCCTTCAGTGTGTTGCGTGCCAAGGAGTGGTTAATAAGCTGGGTTGAGTTGGTGAGATGCTACTTCAGTCCATCGTCAGCAATGACCAGGGTGGGACAGGGATGGCTATTGGGTCGGCTCCAGGCTCTTGCTGGAAAAACAAAGTAAGGTTGGAATGGGACAGAGCATCAGCTGCGATTTTGCATTTGCCTGGAATATGTCTACAGAAGATATTAAACTGGTGACGGAGTGACAGCTGCGCGAGCCTGCGCAGGAAGGACGTGATGGGGAGAGGCTTGATCTACCTTAATTGATGAAGTCGGCTGTGGCCTGATTGTCTGTGGTGAAAAACACTGTCTGTCCAGTTCAAGTGTGGCCCCAGACCTCGGCAGCTGCCACAATGGGGTACAGCACGAGGCGTGATGAAGACTGGGTGAAACAGAAATTTAAGAGAATTTCTGGGGGCCAAGGTTTGGAGAACCAGTGGCGGACGAAAAATGCACGCAAAAGCCTGTGGTGGCACTGCTGACACTGCCGGGATGAAGATTGAAATGCTGTTCTATCAGGTGGGGAAGTTGTCCCACATAGCTAAGTCTGCTACTGATGCTTGGTCTAGTTTGAGAACTTGGACTGGATCTTGCATTGATGTGAGAAAATCAAGACAATACACAGGTGCTCAACAAGACAATATACGTGCACTCACTGACCAACGTGATAGGACATAAAGAATGTAATAACAAATTTTACTTGCGACAGTGGGCCATGCGAGTGAGTTTGCGGCGGACTGTGGGTGGAGTAAAACATGTAGGAAAGGTGTAGCGTGATGCCATGCATGGGTGCAAAACAACAAGGTTTGGTGTAGAAAATTGAACACAAGAAGTTTGTACGAATATTTTATAAGCTCCACTGTGGGAACTGAACATTTGATGAGGGTGACACCATGAGTGGCCACGAATTTTGACACGACAAACAAGCTAACAAATCCTACCTGGGACAGTGAACATGCAACTGGGTTTGCTTGGACTGGAGTGGATGTGCAACACATCCGAAGAGTGTGGCGTGGTGTGGCGCCATGCATGACGCACAGGCAATAACTTTGGTAAATAAATGAGAGAGAAGAACTGTGTACAAACAATTCGTAAGTTCCGCTGCGGAAACTAAAACGCACGGCATGGGGGAAACATAGAATGGCAATGGTGGACAGTATGCAATGTATCTGATACAAAACGGTTATAAAGAGAAATGACTGATACAAAAACGGTTGTAAAATCCATGAAACAAATCCGATACGAATCGGAAGTAAGGAGTGTTGAACAAATCTGCTGTGAATTGGTTGTAGAGTGTATGCTACTCCTTGCTGTGAAACCGAACACCTACCAGCCACCCATCCCCCCAGGCTAATCTAGTGCAGACAAGGCAGCAGGTGAGTTCAATTACCACCTCAATCTGCCAAAGAACCCATACAAAGAATATATGCTAATCTCCAAATGAATGAGACAGCAAGCATGGACACTGAATATACAAATAGTTTGTTTGGCAGGAGGAAGTTACAAATGTACCAAGCTTGTAACTAAGATGTGAGAACATGAGCAACAATAACTCAGAGGCAGATTTTTACAAAAGGTTTGAATACAACCTGCGACAGTAAGCGGGAACCGCTGTCGAAGACCATGAACGGAGAAGCCGCAATGCACTTGCGATGTCGAATGCGATTAAATGCGCAGACTCACGGACATGAGGTGAGCTGGGAAGAGTCGGCCCAGTGACATGTAGTACTGCACACTGAACCGACAAAGAGCATGTGTGAGTGGGCTGCTTAAAGCGGAGGTTCACCCTAAAATATACCCTCTCCCATGTGATCCAGCATACTGGCGTCAGCGCCAGTATGCTGTTTTTTTTGTTTTGTTTTTAAATCCCCCACTTACTGTGAAATCTTTAATCTTTATTTGTTTCCCCCGCGGTGGCTGGCGCCTATACAGCTTGTCAAAGCTTCCGAAAATACCCGATTTAGGACTCGGGTATTTCCGGCGCAATGCAGCGCCTGCGCACAGACCTAGGAGCTGACTGTGCAGGCGCCGTATTTCTCCAAGTCCTATTTCGGTGAGAAATACGGCGCCTGCACAGTCAGCTCCTAGGTCTGTGCGCAGGCGCCGCATTGCGCCGGAAAATACCCGAGTCCTAAATCGGGTATTTTCGTAAGATGTGACGTGCTATACAAGCGCCATCCACCACGGGGGGGGGGGGATTAAAATGAAAGATTTCACAGTAAGTGAGGGATTTAAAAAAAAAAAAACAGCATACTGGCGCTGACGCCAGTATGCTGGATCGCATGGGGGAGAGAATATTTAGGGTGAACCTCCTCTTTAAATACCCTCCGAGCCCCTCCCATAAACTCAGGCCACCACTGGCCTTCTTATTTATCCTCTAATCAACTGACACACTTTATACCCTGTTTCCCCCAAAAAAAAGACCTACCCCAAAAATAAGACCTAGTGTTATTTTCCAGGGCGGCTGCAATAAAAGCCCTACCCTGAAAATAAGCCCTAGTTTAAAATTTTTGTAAAATCATTTAACCCACTCTATTACAGTATTATATATATAATGTACAATGTGTGTGTTTCTGTAAAATAAATGCGGGGAAGAGAGCTCCGGTGGGTCACAGAAGCGCAGAGCGGCGCTATAACAAAGGTATTTGGCACAATTAAATTACAAAAACACACACATTGTACATTATCTAATACTGTAAAAGAGTGGATTATAGGTTTTTACAAGCATTTTAACTCAGTTCACACTGAGGATTCTTGTCAGGCAGGGAGAGATTTAATATAATTAATAATTAATATAAGACCCAGGCTTATTTTCGGGGAAACACGGTAGTAGACCTCTTTTCAGAGGTTGACCCTAAAACGTACCTGTGGTATATATAGGGTAGGTAGTGCCACCACCCCTTTTTCTATACGTTATCACTGTGAAAAAATATATTTAAAAAATAAAACCCCACCCTCCCATCAATAGTACAAAAATAAATTGTAAAAAAAAATATTTAATTTTTTTTATGGTAAAAATAAAAAAATAATTCATTGGTCCCAAAAAACCTTTTGAAAAAAAAATTAAATTGTAAAATAAAAAAAATATCTGAGACTGTCCACTATCCTGCACGTACTACCCACCACTGTACACTCCGCATTCCTGTGATTCGCACCGCATTGCTGTTCAGATCACATGCGATGTCTGTGCGATGCGATTTCAGCCATACAAACGGACCAAACACGCATAGTACCCTTTTTTTGTAAACTTCCCAGCAGTTTGCATATGGCAGTGTGAACTTCCATGCGAGTTGGGTGCGATGTGGGAACCCGCAGTGGATTTGCAGGGTTACTGAATCGCACCAGTGTAAACCGAGCCTTGGTGGGAGCAGTCAGGTGACATTTGTAGGCTGTATGCTTTGAGGCTGGATTCACACTGGTGCGATTCGGGAACCCTATGAATTCACTGCGGGGTCCTGTGCGTGTTTGGTCCAAATGTGGTGTGATATCAGCCATACTATCTGTATTGCTGAAATCGCACTGCACGGACATCGGGGAGGGGAGAGGAGGGGGATGTAAAAAATTCTCTGGAGCCCACACACGATCGTTTTTTACAACCCGAAAAATGATCGTGTGTACGCGGCTTGAGACTTGACAGGCTATAAGGCGACGGGCAGAGAGTCTCTGATTGTCGCCATTACCAGTAAAAAAAAAATATGTCCGATTTCATTTTAAAAATCTGGTCACCTTAGTCTAAGACAGGGGTCTCCAAACCCCGGCCCGCGGGCCACATCCGGCCCGCTTGTGTGTTTTATCCAGCCCGCTGTGTAAACAAAGCCGCCCATGCTGCCAGCCTGCCACGCTGTTTTTTTTTTTTAAACAAAAGAAGCCGCGCAATTTTTATAACAGTGGCTGCTGCCTTGGACCGCCGAAGAGCGGCACCTCCCCTTCTTCCCGCTCGCTGTTTGAAGTTACGATTCTTCTACAAGTCACGTAACGGGTGCGGCACCTCCCCTCTTCCCACCCGCTGTTTTGAAGTTCCACTAGTGACGTCACCTCCCCTCTTCCTGTCCGCTGCTACACTCGTGGAAGGATCTTTAATTCAAACAGTGGGCGGGAAGAGGGGAGGTGCCGCACCCCTGACTTGTAGAAGAATTGTAACTTCAAACAGTGGGCGGGAAGAGGGGAGCTGCGGCACCTCGGAGACAGGAGCTGCAGAAGAGCTGAAGTCCACTGGTACAGAGGAAAGAGGCTGATCATATTACTGATAAGCACACTACAGGAGAGATTGGTACATTACTGGCTGATGGGGATATTACTGGGCTGATGGGAACATTGCTGGGGACACCTCTGATGGGGACACCACTAATGGGAACACCAATGATGGGGACACCGGTGTCCCCATCAGCGGCGTCCCCATCATTGTTCCCATCAGCACAGTAATGTACCCAGTAATATCCCCATCAGCGGCGTCCCCATCATCGGTGTGCCCTTCAGCAATGATGGGGACACTGCTGATGGGGACGCTGCTAATGGGGACACCGATGATGGGGACATGGGTCACTCACTGCTGATGGGGAGACTGATGAGTACACCGCTGATGGGGACATGGGGTCACTGCTGATGGGGAAATGGGGTCACTGCTGATGGGGACATGGGGTCACTGCTGATGGGGACACGGGGTCACCGCTGATGGGGACACGGGGTCACCGCTGATGGGGACACTGATGAGGACACCGCTGATGGGGACATGGGTCACTGCTGATGGGGACATGGGTCACTGCTGATGGGGACATGGGGTCACTGCTGACGGAGACACCGGTGTTCCCATCAGCAGTGTCCCCATCAATCGGCGTGCACATCAGATACATAACTGATTTTCTTTTTTTTCCGGCCCCCGAATACTTGTAAAATCTACAATGTGGCCCTCGTGTTTAAAAGTTTGGAGACCCCTGGTCTAATGCCGCGTACACACGGTCGTTTTTTGCGATGAAAAATACAACGTTTTTTAAAACGTCATTTAAATTAATCGTGTGTGGGCAAAACGTCGTTTTTTGTCTTAAAAAAAAACCACCAAAAAAAAATTCCAACATGCTTGAATTTTTTGTGTCGTTTTTCAAAACGTTGTTTTTTGTGTCATAAAAAGTGATGGTGTGTGGGCAAAACGACGTTGAAAACAACGTTTTTAAACCCGCCCATGCTCAGAAGCAAGTTATGAGACGGAGCTTCAATGGAAAAGATGGCGTCGAACGTGGTGTACGTCACCACACTTTGCTAGAGCTTTGTAGAAAAACGATGGTGTGTACGCAACGTCGTTTTGGAAAATGAAGTTTGAAAAACGTCGTTTTTTTTCATGATTGAAAACGTCGTTTTTTTTCATCGCAAAAAACGACCGTGTGTACGCGGCATAAGGAATAGCCTACATTTTTGTATATCATTCAGTTTGTTGAGATAATGCCTTGTGCAAGCACCAAAGGGTAAATATGTCCATGTCCTCATTAGCATTTAAAGGAGTTGTAAAGTAAAAAAAAAATCACCTTAATGCAGTCTATGCATTAACCACTTGACCACTGGGCACTTAAACCCCCCTTCCTAACCAGACCAATTTTCAGCTTTCGGTGCTCTCACAATTTGAATGACAATTACTCAGTCATACAACATTGTACCCATTTGAAGTTTTTGTCCTTTTTTTTCACACAAATAGAGCTTTCTTTTGGTGGTATTTGATCACCTCTGGGTTTTTTATTTTTTGCACTATAAAAGAAAAACGACTGAAAATTCTGTAAAAAATAAATCTTGTTTCTGTCATATTAGCAGGTTATTTCTCACACACAGCATATGCATACCACAAATTACACCCCAAAACACATTCTGCTATTCCTCCCGAGTATGGCGATACCCCATGTGTGGGACTTTTACACAGCGTGGCCACATACAGAGGCCCAACATGCAGGGAACGCCATCAGGCGTTCTGGAAAACCCAGACCAATTCTGACATTTCTCTCCAACATGGAAAAATCGTCATTTATTTGCTAGAAAATTACATAGAACCCCAAAACATTATATATGCTTTTTTAGCAAAGACCCTAGAGAATACAATGGCGGCGGTTACAACTTTTTATCTCGCATGGTATTTTCGTAGAAATTTTTTGATCGCGTGTTTTTAAAAAAAAAAACAGTTTTGTGCTAAAAAAAAAAAAAAACAGTAAAGTTAGCCCAATTTTTTTTCATAATGTGAAAGATGAAGTTACGCCGAGTAAATAGATACCCAACATGTCACACTTTAAAATTGCGCACACTCATTGAATGGCGCCAAACTTTGCTACTTAAAAATCCCCATAGGCGACGCTTTAATTACTTTTATTGGTTACATGTTTTTAGTTACGGAGGATGTCTAGGGCCAAAATGATTGCTCTCGCTCTAATGTTCACGGAGATACCTCACATGTGTAGCTTGAACACCGTTTTCATATGTGGGTGGGACTTACGTATGCGTTCGCTTCTGAATGCGAGCACACGGGGACAGGGGTGCTTTAAAAAAATGGGTATTGCAGAGTATTGGGGTATTGCAGAGTATTGGGGTATTGCAGAGTATTGGGGTATTGCAGAGTATCGCGCAGGGTATTGGGGTATTGCAGAGTATTGGGGTATTGCACAGGGTATTGCAAAGTATTGGGGTATTGCAGAGTATTGGGATATTGCAGAGTATCGCGCAGGGTATTGCAGAGTATTGGGTTATTGCGCAGGGTATTGCAAAGTATTGGGGTATTGCAGAGTATCGCGCAAGGTATTGCAGAGTATTGGGGTATTGCAGAGTATCGCACAGGGTATTGCAGAGTATCGCGCAGGGTATTGCAGAGTATTGGGGTATTGCAGAGTATCGCGCAGGGTATTGCAGAGTATTGGGGTACTGCAGAGTATTGGTGTACTGCAGGTTATTAAGGTATTGCAGAGTATCGCGCAGGGTATTGCACAGTATTGGGGTACTGCAGAGTCCTGGGGTACTGCAGAGTACTGGGATATTGCAGGGTACAGGGGTATTGCAGAGTATTAGGGTACTGCAGAGTACTGGGGTATTGCAGGGTACTGCATAGTACTGGGGTATTGCAGGGTACTGCAGAGTATTAGGGTACTGCTGAGTACTGGGGTACTGCAGAGTATTGGGGTACTGCAGAGTACTGGGGTATTGCAGAGTATTACGGTATTGCAGGGTACTGGGGTATTGCAGAGTATTAGGGTATTGCAGGGTACTGGGGTATTGCAGGGTACTGGGGGATTGCAGGGTACTGGGGGATTGCAGGGTACTGGGGGATTGCAGAGATGGGATGGATGGAGGGATGGCTGAATCTGTGACTGCATTTGTCACAGATCCAGCCACAGCGCAGCTGCTGACACCCCACTCCCCCCCTCTCCTCGCACACTGTACCGAACGGTACAGAGAGGAGAGGGAGGAACCGGCGTCATCAAATGACGCTGGTTTGTTTACAAGTGATCTCGCCGTCATTTGACTGCGCGATCACATGGTAAACGGCTGCTATCAGCGGCAATTTACCGTGATCCGCCGGGTCTTCTAGACCCGGGCGAGCACAGACACTTCCGCGAACGCGTCCCAGGGGACGCGCAAACGGACGACCACGCTGTAGCAGTATTTTTGCTATAGCGCGGTCGGCAAGAGGATAAGGTGAAAAAAAATCCGATGTTGCTCCCCCCGTTATACTTACCTGACCCCTTGAAAGTCCTGCGTGGTCCCAAGATCCTCTTTGCCGCTCAGCCTGGCTAGAGCGGATGGATTGAGAGCAGCGCAGCCATTGGCTGGAATCACATCCAGTGACGCAGCGTGCCGAGTGATATAGTGAGCGGCTATGGCCGCTCGCTGTATCACGGGAGTGCGCCCGCAATTACCACCATGCGAGCCCTCGCATGACTGTGGTCAGTACTTGCAGGGAGGCCCAGAGACAGCCGCCGAGGGACCCCAGAAGACGTGGATCGGGGCCACTCTGCAAAACGAACTGCACAGTGGAGGAAGTATATATGTTATTTTAAAGGAGACATTTTTTTTCCTTTTAATAACCCTTTAATTGAAAACATTCTTTAAGCTGGTGTTTTAGTCTTTAGTTTGGTAGAAGGCTTAGAGAACAAGGAGGTATCATTGCGCCAAAGGTACAATATGTCAGGGATATTGTGCATTTTTCCTCGATAAGTCACAGATTTTGGAGCGTGGTCCAACCAGGCAGTGTACACACGACCGAGGTTCTCGCTGGAAACCAGCGAGAACCTCGCTGGAAGCTGCATTCCAGCGAGGACCTCGGCCATGTGTACGCTCTCGGCGAGCTTCCCGTCGGGAAGCCCGTCGAGCAGAAATAGAGAGCACGCTCTCTATTTGCTCGACGGCCCGCCCGGAAGAATGGCTGGTTGCCATTCCCGACGGGCGGGTCGCCGATTTCGACGGCCGGCAGGGAACCTCGACGGGCGGAACGATGTGTTCTGCCCGTCGAGGTTCTCTGCCGTGTGTACACGGCCTCATACATATCTGCATGTATGGTTCTACGGAGTAATTGAAGATCCATAATGAAAAAGTCTATTCTGGAGTAGGACTGATGTGGAATGAAAAAAAGGTATCGTCCTTTTCTGATACATGCAGACACATCCATGGGTCATATAGGTTATTATCTCTTAGGAAGGAGGAAAGGGTGTGCCTATAGGACGTTTTCCTAAAAGTGGAGTCTAGGTGGGGATCGCTAATGGAGTTAAAATCGCCACCATGGAGAAATTCATGATACACCTTTGAAACTTTTTTGAGTACAGTAAAACTTTCAGGAATGGGAGCTGTCCAGTGTTGGGTGCAAACATGTTCACTATAGTGTAGGTGGTATTATTGAGGTCACAGACCAGTATCGGGCATCTGCCATGTAGGTCGGTGATGATAGTGTAGCACTACCCCCGAAGGAGCTGCTGGTTTGTTTTGGGTGGCCTGTTACCTCATGGCTCCTCCGCCATCTAAGGGTGTATGGTGGATGTAGCATTAACGGAATGTCACAGGTGTCTTTTTCTGTGCGCTTTATTACCCAGCCGGGTAAAAACAATAAAACTTTGTGGTGATAGAAGATTTGAATTAGAGGGAGAAATAGCAGATTCAGGCGTATCAAAAGGAAACAGTCCTGCTTCAAACAACACTTAGGGGCTGATTTACCAAGCCTTTGCGCCATGATTCATGGCGCAAAGGCGGGGGCAACGGCCGTTATGAAATTTACTAAAGGAATGCGCTGGCAATGCAGCACAACTATAGCGAATGCGCCCAGGAAAGAGTGCATGTTGCTCCCCTATGGACCTGGCACACGGCATCTAGAAATATCAAATACAAGTGTTTGGTAATGAGTTTATTATGGGGGGATGTGGGGAAGTAGTGACAAGTGACTTTTGTAAAAAAGCAGCCACTGCGCCTGCTAGTACATTTAAACCTGCAGGAGGATTATTTGTGTACTGCACATGCGTGAGCGGCATTTTCGGCCATTCAGGTGCGCCGCTTCACTACGCCAGCAAAATATTGGTAAATATCAAGCAGCGCACCTGAATGGCAGAATCTTTTTTAGGTTACGCTGACCATGAAGGGGAACTCCGTGCCAAAAAAAAGGCTTGGGTTCCCCTTCAGGAGCATACCAGGCCCTTGGGTTTGGTAGATTGTAAGGGGGAACACCTACGCCGAAAAAACAGCGTGGGGTTCCCCCAAAATCCATACCAAACCCTAATCCGAGCACACCGCCTGGACGAACAGGAAGGGGGGTGGGGACGAGCAAGTGCCCACCCTCCTGAGTTGTACCAGACCGCATGCCCTTAACATGGGGGGTGGGTGCTTTGCCGCAGGGGGCACTACGCCCCAGACCACAAAGCACTCTTGTCCCTATGTCGATGGGGACAAGGGCCTCTTCCTGACAACCCTGGCTGTTGGTTGTCAGGGTCTGCGGGTGGGGGGCTTATCGGAATCTGGGAGCCCCCTTTAATAAGGTGGCCCCCAGATACCGTCCCCCCACAAGATGTGAATGAGTATGGGGTACACATCGTACCCTTACCCCTGGGGGGAAAAAATGTTACGTTAAAAAAACAGATTTTTGAAGTAATTTATTAGTCAGCGGAGGGGGTCTTCTGCCGGGCCCCCCTTTAAGCTCTTTTACATAGGGGGGTAGGTCCAGTCTTCTCCGCCGGACTTCACTGCGCCTTATGCTGTGCCCCTCCCCCTTTAACATGGGGGGTAGGCCGTTCTTCTCCGCTGTCTTCTGCGGGGGGGATTGGTTTTCATGCTGTCTTCTATCGGGGCCCCTCCCCCTTTTTTTTTTTTTACAAAGGGGGGATGCGCCTGGTCTTCCTGTCCGGCCAGGCGGCGTGCTCGGATAAGGGTTTGGTATGGATTTTGGGGGGACCCTCACGCCGTTTTTTTCGGCGTACCCTCTTACAATCCATACCAAACCTAAGGACCTGGTATGCTCCGAACCCACGCCGTTTTTTTTTTATTTGGTGCGGCATTCCCCTTCATGATCAGCGTAACAAAAACCCATGCCGGTGTTTTATTTAACCAGTTCCATACCACGCCTATTCTGGAACTTCTCTCCTTCGTGTAAAAATAATTTCTTTTTTTTTTACTAGAAAATTACTCAGAACCCCAATTATATATATATTTAGATGCCACCCTAGGGAATAAAGTGGCGGTCATTGCAACGTTTTATCTCCAATGGTATTTGCACAATAATTTTTAAAACGCCTTTTTCATGAATTTAAAAATAACAAAACAGTAAAGTTAGCCCAATTTTTTGGGATAATGTGAAAGTTGATGTTACACCGAGTAAATAGATACCTAACTTGTCATGCTTTAATATTGCACACACTCATGGAATGGCGCCAAACTTCAGGACTTTTAAAATCTCCATAGGCGACGCTTGAATTTTTTTACAGGTTACCGGTTTAGAGTTACAGGGGTGGTCTACTGCTAGAATTATTGCTCTCGCTTCAACGCACGCATCAATACCTCATGTGTGGTTTGAACGTCGTTTACATATGTGGGCGGGACTAACATGTGCGGTCGCTTATGGGTGCGAGCTACTTTTTTTTAGCACTTTTATTCCTATTACAAGGAACGTAATAATCCCTTGTAATAGGAATAGTGCGTGACAGGTGTGCTTTATGGAGAGAGGCGGGGTCAACAAGACCCCACATCCGTCCTCCAGGCTGAAAAGCATGAGATCGGGGGAAGAAAAAAACACTGATCTCATGCTTTCAGCCGCGATTGCAGCTTTGTTTAATCTCTATGCTCCTCATTCGGAGGCAGACGATTTGTTCTCCGGTCCTCCAATGGCACGGAAGAGCCCGGAGAAGCACCGGATGGCGGTGGGAGGAGGGAATGTCCCCTCCCGCCGCCTGTAAGAACGATCAAGTGGTGGAACTGCCGCTATGATCATTCTTATGGTACGAACAGTCGCCACCTGTAAAAAAGGATATCTGAATGATGGCTGTAGCTGCACCCATCATTCAGATATCCCCCACTGAAGTCCAGGACGTCATGACATCCTACGGGAAGGAGGTGATTAAAATTTGCCTTGGAGTCAGGGCCGGTGCTACCACTAGGCAGCCGCCTAGGGCGCACTGGAGAGAGGCAGGGGCACTACCACCCAAGGCGCCCAGCCACTGGTGATCCTACTCCCTCTCAGCAACTAACTCAACAGGCAGCCGCTCCTCTCTAAAGTCCCTCCGTACAGTATTAGAGGCGCTGACAGCAGCGGGGGGAGGGATGGAGGAAGGAAAGAAAACATCCCCTGCACGCCCCTGATCATCACAGTGCCACTGGCAGTGAGCGTGACCTGTCTGTGTACTTGCAGTCACATCGTTACTGTCCACCACCAGTCTGCCTCTGAAGTACCGCTCCGCCACAGACAGCTCTGCCTTTCTGCCTAGTGCTGCCTGTGCTCATATGTCGCATGTCCCCCCCCCCCTCCATCATGGAGGCCGCTCTCTCTCCTGTGTTTTTCCTATTGCGGCAGCCAGCGCAAGATTTACAGTACCCTGTCGCCAAGAACCAGAGTGATGAGCTCACGCTGAAAGTACTGTATGTCCCTTAGGACAATTACTAGAAGATAAGGCAGCCAAGTGGGGTCTAGCAAAATGAACAAGCCAATTCCCATAGACTGCAATTGTATCTATGGTATAACTTTTGCCCATGTTAGGCTCTTTGTTTGCCCATCCGGACCAGGGGGTGTTTGTCCCATCTCTAATTTTGTAGCATGCTGGATGATGTGATTCATTATGGACAGGGCTTTGCATTATTTCCCCCTATCAGGGGTGCAGATATCCCCAAAAAATGAGCAGACTTTTAATCCCTCTACACTCTAGCCCCAAGTAAAAAGAAGAAAGGCTTTCATTTATTTTAAATTTGCCAAGAAACATTCCTCAGATCAACTGTGATACATGTCAATGGCCCATTTTAGCCCTTGTTTAACCACTTGACCACCGAGCATGTTTTTCAGATTCGGTGTTTACGAGACAAACAGTTTTTTTTGCTAGAAAATTACTTAAAACCCTCAAACATTATATATTTTTTTTCTAACACCCTAGAGAATAAAATGGCAGTCATTGCAATACTTTTTGTCACACCGTAATTGCGCAGCGGTCTTACAAGTGCACTTTTTTTTTTAAAAAAATTCACTTTTTTGAATTAAAAAATAAGACAACAATAAATTTGGCCCAATTTTTTTTATATATTGTGAAAGATAATGTTACGCTGAGTAAAATGAAACCCAACATGTCACGCTTAAAAATTGCACCCGCTCGTGGCATTGCATCAAACTTTTACCCTTAAAAATCTCGATAGGCGACATTTAAAAAATTCTACAGGTTGCATTTTTTGAGATACAGAGGAGGTCTAGGGCTAGAATTATTGCTCTCGCTCTAACGATCGCGGCGATACCTCACTTGTGTGGTTTGAACACTGTTTTCATATGCAGGCGCTACTCGCGTATGCGTTCGCTTCTGTGCGCGAGCTCGTCGGGATGGGGCGTTTTAATTTTTGTTTTCTTATTTATTTTAATTTAGTTTATAATTTTATACACCGAAATAAATAATAATAAAAAAAATTAACACTTTTATTCCTATTACAAGGAATGTAAACATCTCTTGTAATAGAAAAAGGCATGACAGGTCCTCTTAAATATGAGATCTGGGGTCAAAAAGACCTCAGATCTCATATTTTGACTAAAATGCAAAAAAAAAAATGTAAAATGTAATTTTTTCAAATGACATCAAGAAAAAAGTCTCTTTAAGACGCTGGGCGGGACTGACATTTTGACGTCACTTCCGCCCAGCAGAGCTCTGGGGACAGGTGGGGGCGATTTTTCCCTCACTCGTATCCCTGCTGAGGAGCCGAACAGACCCGATCGCCTCCGCCGCTACCGACAGCAACGGTAAGCGGCGGAGGGCACGGGAGGGGGGGCCCTCTCCCGCCATCGATAACGGCGAATCCGCCGCGGAGACCGCCATTATCAACAGAACCGGCCCATGAAGAGATGGATCTCGGTTGTGGCAGCAGCTGCTGCCGTTACCGAGATATCCATCTTTAAAAACATGAGGTACTTTGGCAATGGGCCGGTTGTCAAGTGGTTAATAGAAAACACCAGTTGCCTTTCACTAGAAACATTTGTTAGTCCAATCCTGGAAATCTGCATCTGCTTTACTATCACTTTCCCTAAAAATTGGGTTCCTGCACGTAGATGCATGACCACCATGTATTGGATTTGCGCATATGTGGTTCTCTGAAAGCAGTGGCCAACACACAGGACATCACGCCCCTACAGGAAGTTGCTTGAACTGCTGCTAAGGTCTCTGAGGAAGGACTGATAATTGCAAGTGAAGAAAATTGTTTATTTAACATTGGGTGGGGTGCCTAACACACATTCATACATATTAGCAATGCTGTATCCTGGCCTATTGGCATGGTTATATTTTCTTAGTCCTCTCAATAAAATTAACAGAAATTTGTGCTTAAACTGCAACTATAATCAACACTTTTTTTTCCATTTTGGATATAGTAAGGGAGGGAGGGAGGGTTCTAGCCCCTGTCAGTTTATTTTGTACCATCCCTGTCCAATTGCAGAGATTTCCCTTCACCTCCTGCCCCATAGCCAAACAGTAAGTGAGAGAAAAACTATGCAAATTAAGGTAATCTAATGACCCCCCCCAGAACTAGTGTATTCTCCCCCCCCCACCCTGAAAATTTCTGTGCGGGTCATAAAAACAGGGTGTGGTCTTGACAGTAAGGGGTGGGACTAGGGCAGCACAAAACCAGAATATAGTACTGCATATTAGGGCTTATTTAGACAGCATCCAATTTACAGCATGTATTCAGATTGTGGGAGGAAACCCACGCAGGCACAGGGAGAACATGAAAACTCCAGACAGATGGTGTCACGGGCAGGATTCGATCCAGCAACCCTTTTTGCTGCATAGGTGAAAGTGCTATCCACTACACCACTGTGCTGAACTAACATGATCGCAGCTGAAAGCATGAGATCATTCCCCCCCCCCCCAATCTCATGCTTTCCAGCCTGGACCGATGTGGGGTCTTTTTGATCCCGCCTCTCTCCATAAACAGGACCTATCCCACACTATTCCTATTACAAGGGATGTTTACGTTCCTTGTAAGAGGAATAAAAGTGATCAAGAAAAAAAAAGTTCAAAACTAAAAAACATAAAACGCCCGTCCTTAGTAGCTCGCACTCAGAAGCAAACACACATGTAAGTCTCGCCCACATATGTAAACACCGTTCAAACCACACATGTGAGGTATTGACGAGTGCATTAGAGCAATACTTCTAGCACTAGACCTCCTCTGTAACTCTAAACTGGTAACATGTAAAAAAAAAGTCAACAGACGCCTATAGAGAGATTTTTAAGTCCTGAAGTTTGGCACCATTCCATGAGTGTGTGCAATATTAAAGCGTGACAAGTTAGGTATCTATTTACTCAGTGTAACACCGTCTTTCACATTATCCTAAAAATTGGGCTAACTTCTGTTTTTTTTTTTATTAATCAAACCTTTTTTTTGGCAAAAAAAGGCGTTTCAAAAATTATTGTGCAAATACCGTTGGAAATATAAAGTTTTAATGACCGCCACTTTATTCCCTAGGGTTTCTGCTAAAAATATATATATATATACAGTGCAGAAAATAAGTATTTGAACACCCTGCTATTTTGCAAGTTCTCCCACTTGGAAATCATGGAGGGGTCTGAAATTGTTATCGTAGGTGCATGTCCACTGTGAGAGACATAATCAAAAAAAAAAATCCAGAAATCACAATGTATGATTTTTTTAACTATTTATTTGTATGATACAGCTGCAAAGAAGTATTTGAACACCTGAGAAAATCAATGTTAATATTTGGTACAGTAGCCTTTGTTTGCAATTACAGAGGTCAAACGTTTCTTGTAGTTTTTCACCAGGTTTGCACACACTGGAGGAGGGATTTTGGCCCACTCCTCCACACAGATCTTCTCTAGATCAGTCAGGTTTCTGGGCTGTCGCTGAGAAACACAGAGTTTGAGCTCCCTCCAAAGATTCTCTATTGGGGTTTAGGTCTGGAGACTGGCTAGGCCACGCCAGAACCTTGATATGCTTCTTACAGAGCCACTCCTTGGTTATCCTGGCTGTGTGCTTCGGGTCATTGTCATGTTGGAAGACCCAGCCTCGACCCATCTTCAAAGCTCTAACTGAGGGAAGGAGGTTGTTGCCCAAAATCTCGCAATACATGGCCCCGGTCATCCTCTCCTTAATACAGTGCAGTCGCCCTGTCCCATGTGCAGAAATACACCCCCAAAGCATGATGCTAACACCCCCATGCTTCACAGTAGGGATGGTGTTCTTGGGATGGTACTCATCATTCTTCTTCCTCCAAACACGGTTAGTAGAATTATGACCAAAAAGTACTATTTTGGTCTCATCTGACCACATGACTTTCTCCCATGACTCCTCTGGATCATCCAAATGGTCATTGGCAAACTTAAGACGGGCCTTGACATGTGCTGGTTTAACCACTTAAGGACCGCCTACTGCACATTTACGTCGGCAGAATGGCACGGCTGGGCACATCAACGTATATATACGTTGATTTTAGTACCCAGCCGTGGGTCGCGGGCGCGCTCCCGCGACCCGGTCCGAAGCTCCAGGACCGGGACCGCGGGATTCGCGGACCCGATCGCCGCTGCAGTGCGGCGATCCGTCCCTGGAGCGGAAGAACGGGGAGAGCCGTGTGTACACACGGCTTCCCCGTGCTTCTCTGTGGCTGCAGCATCGATCGCGTCATCCCTGTGATAGGGGGACGCGATCGATGACGTCACACCTACAGCCACACCCCCCCTACAGTAGTAAACAACACACATAGGCACACATCCCCTACAGCGCCACCTGTGGTTAACTCCCAAACTGCAACTGTCATTTCCACAGTAAACAATGCAAATTTAAATGCATTTTTTTCTGTGAAAATGACAATTGTCCCAAAAATGTGTCAAAATTGTCCGAAGTGTCCGCCATAATGTCGCAGTCACGAAAAAAATCGCTGATCGCCGCTATTAGTAGTAAAAAAAAAAAATAATAATAAAAATGCAATAAAACTATTCCTTATTTTGTAAACGCTATAAATTTTGCGAAAACCAACCGATAAACGCTTATTGTGATTTTTTTTACCAAAAATAGGTAGAAGAATACGTATCGGCCTAAACTGAGGAAAAAAAAATGTTTTTTATATATTTTTGGGGGATTTTTATTATAGCAAAAAGTAAAAAATATTGAATTTTTTTTAAAATTGTCGCTCTATTTTTGTTTATAGCGCAAAAAATAAAAACCGCAGAGGTGATCAAATACCACCAAAAGAAAGCTCTATTTGTGGGGAAAAAAGGACGCCAATTTTGTTTGGGAGCCACGTCGCACGACCGCGCAATTGTCAGTTAAAGCGACGCAGTGCCGAATCGCAAAAAGGGGCAAGGTCCTTTGCCTGCATTTTGGTCCGGGTCTTAAGTGGTTAAGCAGGGGAACCTTCCGTGCCATGCATGATTTCAAACCATGACGTCTTAGTGTATTACCAACAGTAACCTTGGAAACGGTGGTCCCAGCTCTTTTCAGGTCATTGACCAGCTCCTCCCGTGTAGTCCTGGGCTGATTTCTCACCTTTCTTAGGATCATTGAGACCCCACGAGGTGAGATTTTGCATGGAGCCCCAGTCCGAGGGAGATTGACAGTCATGTTTAGCTTCTTCCATTTTCTAATGATTGCTCCAACAGTGGACCTTTTTTTCACCAAGCTGCTTGCCAATTTCCCCGTAGCCCTTCCCAGCCTTGTGAAGGTGTACAATTTTGTCTCTAGTGTCTTTGGATTCTTACTGATTGTATGGGGTGGACAGGTGTCTTTATGCAGCTAATGACCTCAAACAGGTGCATCTAATTTAGGATAATAAATGGAGTGGAGGTGGACATTTTAAAGGCAGACTAACAGGTCTTTGAGGGTCAGAATTCTAGCTGATAGACAGGTGTTCAAATACTTCTTTGCAGCTGTATCATACAAATAAATAGTTAAAAAAATCATACATTGTGATTTCTGGAATTTTTTTTTTTGATTATGTCTCTCACAGTGGACATGCACCTACGATGACAATTTCAGACCCCTCCATGATTTCCAAGTGGGAGAACTTGCAAAATAGCAGGGTGTTCAAATACTTATTTTCTGCAATATATATATATATATATATATATATATATATATATATATATATATATATATATATATATATATATATATATATATATATATATATATATATATATATATATATATATATATATATTTATATATGTTTGGGGGTCCTGAGTAATTTTCCAGAAACAAAATATAATTTTTACATGAAGGAGAGAATTGCCAGAATAGGCGCAGTATGGAAGTGGTTAAAGTGAAACAATAAAAATGAAATATTCCTTTAAATTTCATACCGAAAGGGGGGGGGGGGGAGTATAATATGCCTATGAAGTAGTGCATGTTTCCTGTGCTTAGAACTGTCCCTGTACAAGATGTAATTTCTGAAGGAAAAAAATAAAGTAATTTAAAAGTACTCATGGCTATAAAGAATACAGAGAACAGTCATTGCTCAAAAGAAAAAGAGTGGGGGGTCCCCCCAAAATTCAATTACCAGGCCCTTCAGGTCTGGTATGGTTAACTGCTTAAGGACTGCCTCCTGCATGTCGGCAGAATGGCACGGCTGGGCACATCCACGTATATTTACGTCAGTAAATAGTACCCAGCCGTGGGTCGCGGGCGCGCTTCTGTGACCGGGACTCGCGGACCCGATCGCCGCTGGAGTGCGGCGATCGGTCCCCAGAGCTGAAGAACGGGGATAGCCGTGTGTAAACACAGCTTTCCGGTGCTTCACTGTGGCCGCAGAATCGATCGCGTCATCCCTGTTATAGGGAGACGTGATTGATGATGTCACACCTACAGCCACACCCCCCTACAGTTGTAAACACACAGGGAACACAACCCCTACAGCGCCCCCTTGTGGTTAACTCCCAAACTGCAACTGTCATTTTCACAGTAAACAATGCAATTTAAATGCATTTTTTGCTGTGAAAATGACAATTGTCAAAAAAATGTGTCAAAATTGTCCGCCATAATGTCGCAGTCACGAAAAAAATCGCTGATCACCACCATTAGTAGTAAAAAAAAAAAAAAAATAATAAAAATGCAATAAAAACTATCCCTTATTTTGTAAACGCTATAAATTTTGCGAAAACCAACTGATAACCGCTTATTGCGATTTTTTTTTACCAAAAATAGGTAGAAGAATACGTATCGGCCTAAACTGAGGAAAAAATAAATTATATACAGGTGGTTCTCAAAAAATTAGCATATTGTGATAAAGTTCATTATTTTCTGTAATGTACTGATAAACATTAGACTTTCATATATTTTAGATTCATTACACACAACTGAAGTAGTTCAAGCCTTTTCTTGTTTTAATATTGATGATTTTGGCATACAGCTCATGAAAACCCAAAATTTCTATCTCAAAAAATTAGCATATTTCATCCGACCAATAAAAGAAAAGTGTTTTTAATTAAAAAAAGTCAACCTTCAAATAATTCTCCAAAAAGAGTGCACAAAGAAAAAACAGTCAAAGGAGAGCGGCAGCAAAAGAAATTCACTGTGCACTCAATATTACTTAGACTGAGAAATGGATAAACACTTGAACAATATAACAACTATATATAATATATATATATATAAATACCCAAAAAAATTAATATCATAATAACATATACAAAACTCAAGATAAAACAGGTCCACTTGTGATTAAAACATGAGACAGATTCAAAAGTATAGAGACAAAGTAGTCTTAAAACAATAAACAGCGGTCATGATAAACAGTGTTAGATAAAGTCATAGAGGTGTTAGATAAAGTCAATCAGTATGTGAACCTGTGTGGGAACACCCTGGGGTTCTCCAATTTCCACCAAAAACGAGGTATATCAGTTCAAACTTCCAACATCAGGAGGAACCATCAGGACGGGGCAGCGGGGGTTAATAATAAAGCTCCAGTGATATGGATCATAAAGGAAACAGAAGCACTATCTACGTGTAATACATAATATTATAAGTTTATTTATTATAGAAAGACAAAAGAATAAAGTGTGAGGTTCTTACGCTGGAGCCCCGCAGCATATCACGTCGCGACGCCTCTCTTGGTATAATATTATAAGCGAGAACAAAAGAATTCCATCATCGTCGCGGGGACAGGCGCGACCTGGGCGGAGGAGACGGGTTCCTCACACTCCTCCGCATGGAGGTCGCGCCTCCCGCGATCGCGATGATGGAAGGCGCCTTTTGGTAGCGAGAGGCGCCTTCTTCCGATCGCGGGGAAGGCGCGACCTCCATGCGGAGGAGACGGGTGAACCTCACACTTTATTCTTTTGATTTACTTTATGATATACAAGGATATGTGCGGGGCGGTGTTAAATGGGTCTGTTTGTATAATAAATAAACAGTATTACACTATATAGTGAGTTTGAACTTCTGTTTCCTTTAGATCCATATCACTGGAGTTTTTGGTGGATTATTAACCCCCGTGCCCGTGACTGATGTTGGAAGTCACAGGATGGTTCACTGATATACAAGGCTTGTTCTGTTTGTATTTTTGGTGAGTTTGAACAGGGGGCGTGTGCCTCACGTTTTTGGTGGAATTGGACCGGTGGATATATCACCATTTTGTTCCCAAGTTCACGTTTCTCAAACATACATGACTATACTTTATCTAACACTTTATATCTATATTGTTTATATGGCTTTTGTTTTAATCGCATTTTATTGGTTAATTAGTGTGATACTTTGTTCTATACTTCAAATAATTCTGTTCAGTTATGCACTCAATACTTAGGGAATGTTTGCAGAAATGACTGCTTCAGCGGCATGGCATTAAGCTGCCTGTGGCACTGCTGAAAGGCCCATGCTTCGGTAGCGGCCTTAAGCTCAGGAGAGTTCAGAGTGTTGGGTCTTGCATCTCTCAACTTTCTCTTCCCAAATCCCACAGTGGTTTTGGCTTGAGCAGGTATGGGGTTCAGGTCAGAGAGTCTTCATCTCCATAAAGGCAGGCCAATTGGAAGCACAGTAATACCATGGTCAGTAAACCATTTACCAGTGGTTTTGGCTGTGAGCAGGTGCAGGTCATGCTGAAAAATGAAATCTCATCTCCATAAAGCTTTTCAGCAGATAGCTAGCTCCAAAATCTCCTGATAGCAGCTGCATCACCCTGCCCTCGATAAAACACAGTGGACCAACACCACTGGCTGACATGGCACCCCAGACCATCACTGACTGTGGGTACTTGACACTGGACTTTTGGCATTTCCCTCTCCCCAGTCTTCCTCCAGACTCTGGCACCTTGATTACCGAATGACATGCAAAATTTGCTTTCATCCGAAAAATACTTTGGACCACTGAGCAACAGTCCAGTGTTGCTTCTCTGTAGCCCAGGTCAGGCGCTTCTGCCGCTGTTTCTGGTTCAAAAGTGGCTAGACCTGGGGAATGCGGCACCTGTAGCCCATTTCCTGTACACGGTGGCTCTGGATGTTTCTACTCCAGACTCAGTCCACTGCTTCCGCAGGTCCCCCAAGGTCTGGAATCGGTCCTTCTCCACAATCTTTCTCAGGGTCCGGTCACCTCTTCTCGTTGTGCAGCGTTTTCTGCCACACTTTTTCCTTCCCACAGACTTCCCACTGAGGTGCCTTGATACAGCACTCTGGGAACAGCCTATTCGTTCAGAAATTTCTTTGTGTCTTACCCTCTTGCTTGAGGGTGTCAATGATGGCCCTTCTAGACAGCAGTCAGGTCGGCAGTCTTACCCATGATTGCGGTTTGGAGTAATGAACCAGGCTGGGAGTTTTTAAAAGCCTCAGGAATCTTTTGCAGGTGTTTAGAGTTAATTAGTTGATTCGGATGATTAGGTTAAAGCGGTATTTCACCCTAAACATAATATCTCCCATGCGATCCAGCATACTGGCGTCAGCGCCAGTATGCTGTTTTTTTTTTTTTTTAATAGCACACTTACTGTATTATTGTAGAATTCCTTTTCTGTCCCCCGTGGTGGACGGCGCCAGTATAGCGCGTCACATCTTCCTAAAATACCCGATATGCACTCGGGTAATCTCGGCGAAAATGCGGCGCCTGCGCACAGACCTAGGCGCTGACTGCGCAGGCGCCGTATTTCTCCGAGATTACCCGAGTCCATATCGGGTATTTTAGGAAGATGTGACGCGCTATACTACAGCCGTCCACCGCGGGGGACAGAAAAGGAATTCTACAATAATACAGTAAGTGTGCTATTAAAAAAAAAAAACAGCATACTGGCGCTGACGCCAGTATGCTGGATCGCATGGGAGATATTATATTTAGGGTGAACCTCCGCTTTAAGAGCTTGTTTAGAGAACCTTTTCATGATATGCTAATTTTTGGAGATAGGAATTTGGGGTTTTCATGAGCTGTGTGCCAAAATCATCAATATTAAAACAAAAAAGGCTTGAACTACTTCAGTTGTGTGTAATGAATCTAAAATATATGAAAGTCTAATGTTTATCAGTACATTACAGAAAATAATGAACTTTATCACAATATGCTAATTTTTTGAGAACCACCTGTATATTTTGGGGGGGATATTTATTATAGCAAAAAGTAAAAAATATTGATTTTTTTTCAAAATTGTCGCTCTATTTTTGTTTATAGCGCAAAAAATAAAAACCGCAGAGGTGATCAAACACCACCAAAAGAAAGCTCTATTTTGGGGGGAAAAAAAGAACACTAATTTTGTTTGGGAGCCACGTCGCACGACCGCGCAATTGTCAGTTAAAACGACGCAGTGCCGAATCGCAAAAAGGGGCAAGGTCCTTTACCTGCATTTTGGTCCGGGTCTTAAGTGGTTGAAGCGGAGGTTCACCCTGAAAATCAACCATCTACCATTAGATCCAGCATACTGCTGACATCTGCAGCATGCTGTTTTTTTTTTGCTGTACTAACAGTTTTATCGTTGTTCCCATCCGGCTCCGAGCGGATTCCCCGCGGGGAGTAGGCGTTCCTAAGACAAGACGTAGCTGATTGACGTGCTGGTAAAGCGTGTCACGCCTTCCAAAAATAAACGAAGTGTGACTCGGCTGTTTACAGCGTCTGCCGTGTAGAGCTGACTGCGCAGGCGCCGTAAAAAGCAGAGTCACGCTTCGTCTATTTTCAGAAGGCGTGACACGCTTTACCAGCACGTCAATCATCTACGTCTTGTCTTAGGAACGCCTACTCCCCGTGGGGACACAGCTCGGAGCCAGATGAGAATAACGATAAACCGGTAAGTACAACCGGGGGGGGGGGGGGGCGGGACCAGCATACTGCAGATGTCAGCAGTATGCTGGATCTAATGGTAGATAGTTGATTTAGGATGAACCCCCGCTTTAAGGGGAAACCTGCCATCAAATACAAAAAAAAAAAAATGATGTGGGGTTCCATACCAGGCCCTTCATTTTTGGTGAAATTGTAGAGGTACAATGTACCCCATTACCATTTCACACAGGGGGCCTGGGAGTCCCCTTTGTTAAAGGGGTCTTCCAGATTCCGATAAGCCCCGCCCGCAGACCCCCACAACCACCAGCCAGGGTTGTGGGGATGAGGCCCTCGTTCCCATCAACATGGGGACAAGGTGCTTTGGGGGGGACCCCAAAGCATCTTCCCCATGTTGAGGGCATGTGGCTTGGTACGGTTCAGGAGGGGGGGACCGTTCTCTCATGCCCCCCCCTCTTTCCCTGCAGCTGGCCAGGTTGCATGCTCAGATAAGGGGTCTGGTGTGGATTTGTGGAGAAACTCCACGCCTTTTTTTTTAAATTTGGGGTCGAGTTCCCCTTAAAATCCATACTAGAGGATGCTGGTATGGATATTTGGGGGAAACGCCATGTCTTTTTTTTTATTTGACCGCGGGGTTACCCTTAATAATTATACCTGAAGGGCCTGGTAATTGAATTTGGGGGGACCCCCACGCCACAAATGCTGTGTGACAAAGTTGCAACAACCATTATTTTATTCCCTAGGACAGGGGGTAGGCAACCTCGGCCCTCCAGCCGTTTAAACTACAAGTCCCATGAGACATTGCAAGACCCGGACAATCACAGGAGTTAATTACCCCTGCGTTATGGTGTCTACACAGACAAAAACTGTTTTTAGCAATGTAGGAGTGCCAGAATAGGCGCAGTATAGAAGTGAAGAAAAACCTTGTGTTTAGCAGCCTCCCCAGCACACCCAATAGCCGGGCAGGGGCTCCTTGTCTGAATGGATACACTGAGCTGACTCAGCTTGGGGTGCCCCCTGTAGCAAGCTGCTGGCTGAGGGGCACCAAGAGAGGGGCTAGGAGCAGCAAAGAGGGACCTGAGAAGGAGTCCAAGGCTGCTCTGTGCAAAGCCAAACTACAGAGGCGGCAAGTAGAACACGCACTAAAAGTTTTTTGCTTCAAAATGAAACATATACTTGCCAGCTTTGCAGTGGTTCTGCATAAAGCAGCCCCAATACTTTTTCCAGCTTGCTATGGGGCACCTTATCCAAGCCACAAAGCCCTGGATAATCCCTGCCCTCATTGCCTCTGGCTGCTGTCAGCCAGCCGAAGGCATTCTGTTGTCTGCTGCCGTCTCAGCCAATGAGGCATCTCATTCTCTCCTGCAACATGGCTGGAGAGAGTTGGGCTCATGCAAGTATTAAGGGGGATGCTGCAGTTTTTTTCTTAATGCATTAAGAGTTCATGGACAGACACAGCAGCAATTGACCTTAGGTATTATCCTCCCTTGGAGATTCACTAGGCAGAAAAACTGAAAAAAAATTGGAGTGTTAAACACTCCACACAGCATAGTACCTCCCAGGGGGTGGTTCCCCTGGGTACATCCCCCATTCTCTGTTCTGCAGCCTCAGTTCGTAAAAAAACAGTACAAACAAAGGAGGGTGGGTGCTGTGTCCGTCCATGAACTCGGAGAAATGGATTTTACGGTGAGTACAAAAATCCTATTTTCTCTTCCGTTCATGGACAGACACAGCAGCAATTGACTTTAGGGACATCCCCAAGCAGTGTCAAAAATCAAGGGGTGGGAAAACAGCAAACCAACTTCACTGCAAACAAACCAGAGCTCCTCAACAGAGGAACTTCAACCTTAAACAGCCACCTTGCGGCCAAAGGAGGCATCGGAAGATGCACTCACATCCACCTTGTAAAATTTTGAGAAGGTGGGGACTGATGACCAGGTCGCTGCCTTACACATCTGTAAAATAGACGCTTGATGGTGGAAAGCCCAAGAGGCACCACCAATCACCCAGGTCAAATGTGCCGTAACTGGGAAGAGGGGCGCCCGTCCCTTTATGGCATAGGCCTGAAGCACGACCTGCCTAATCCACCTAAAAATGGTGGCCGACAAGACCGCCAGACCCTTCTTAGGACCATTCACTGACACCAACAGTGAATCCGACCTCCGAAAAGGAGCCGTAGCAGACAAGTACACCCGTAGGGCTCGAACCACGTCCAAGGAATGCAACGCGGCCTCTTTTGGGTTCGCCGACCGAGGACAAGGATGGAAGAAGAAGAACAATGTCCTCATTAATGTGAAAGGCCGAAACAACCTTAGGAAGGAATGATGGCTGCAGCACCACCTTATCCCTGTGGATGATCAAGTAAGGGGCCTTGCAAGACAAGGGCGCCAATTCAGAAACCTGTCTGATCAATGTAATTGCCACCAGAAAAACCACCTTCTGGGAAAGTCAATGAAAAGGATTTCCCTAATGTCCTCAAACGGAGACTGTTGAAGCACCGAGAGGACTAAATTCAAGTTCCATTAGGCAGTGAAGGACGCACAGGAGGGGCCACATGTCAAGCCCCCTGGACAAACGTACGCACCATAGTGCGCCGACAAGGGTCACTGGAGAAAAAACAGGCCGAAATCTGCCTCTTAAACGTACTTAAAGCGAGAGCCTGCTCCACTCTACGCTGTAAGAACAGCAGAATCTGGGACATCACGTATGCACGGGGGGTGCCAATTCATCTCCTCACACAGAGATGTAAGCCTTCCGCGCACGATGTAAATCTTCCGTGAAATAGACTTCCGCGCCCGCAGCATGGTAGAGATCAGAGTCCGACAGGCCTCGATCCTTTAGCACCTGGCTTTCAAAAGCCAAGCCATTAAAGGCAACGACTGTAAAGCAGGAAGAAAGATAGGACCCTGCGACAGAAGATTCTCTTGCAGAGGCAGGTGCCAAGAAACATCTGCCACCAGACCTGCGTACCAGGGACAGCAAAGCCAATATGGATAGATTAGGATTGTTGGTATCCCCTCGGCTTCCACCTCTGCACAGCAGACGAGGAAGGAGCTTCAGAGGAGGGAAGGCGTAGATTAGGCGATAGTGACCCCACAGCGCCTCTGACGCGTCCGCCCACGGGTCTTTTGACCTGGCCACGAACCGTGACACCTTACGATTGAGACAGGAAGCCAGAAGATCCACGTCTGGAGTGCCCCCATTTCAGACAGACTCTGAAACTCATCCGGGTGTAGTGACCATTCTCCTTGGTCTAGCATTTGGCGACTTCGGTAGGCGACCTGCCAGTTCTGTACCCCCGGAATGTACACACCGAAAGAGCCGGAATGTTCTTTTCAGCCCACCGAAGGATGTGAGCGACTTCGGCCGCTGCAGCCGAGCTCCGTGTGCCCCCTTGATGATTGCCATATGCCACAGCCGTGGCATTGTCTGACTGGATCCTGACCGGGCAGCCTCAGAGACCACTTGGAGAGGCACAGCCTGATCGCCCGGAGCTCCAGGACATTGATCGGCAGACAGGACACTTCCAGAGTCCAGCACCTCTAGGCTGACTGAACACCCCCCCAGCCCGAGAGACTGGCATCTGTCGTGACCACCGTCCAATGGTACGGCAGAAATGATTTCCCGGCCCGAAGTACCGCAGATGTCAGCCACCACACTAGGGAGGACCTGACCAGGCGACTCACCCAGACTTGGTAATCCAGAGACGAATGGAGCAACACCCCGTATTCCAGATGCTGAGACGATACCAACACTGACTTCTGGACATTTAGCAGCCAACTGAATTCCCGGAGGGTCTGGCAGGTGATAGACACATCCACCTCTAACTCTGAGCTTGAAGAAGCTCTCAGTAGATCGTCCAGGTATCCAACAAAAGCCATCCCGCACTGCCTCAGCAGGGCCAGAATGGGAGCGAGCACCTTGGTGAAAACCCTTGGTGCCGAAGCCAGGCCCACAAATTGAAAGTGGTCCTCCCCGACCACAAAGCACAGAAATCTCTGGTGCTTTGCATATATGGGGATATGCAGGTACGCATCCTTGACAGCCAAGGACGCCAGAAAATCTCCCTGATGGAGTGCTGCCACTACAGAGCGAACGGACTCCATCCTGAACTTTTGCACTTTGACAAAACAGTTGAGGGTCTTGAGATCCAGGATTGGACGGACCCCTTCCTTCTTGGGGACTACAAACAGATTGGAGTAAAACCCCTGAAACCATTCCAGTAAAGGAACTGGCACAATCACCCCGCTGACCAGCAGATCTCGAACAGCCCCAACCAGGGCCTCCCGACAACCCGGAGGAAGCTGAAGGTTGGTAGGAAAAAAGATGAGTTAGGCTTACCGGTAACTCCTTTTCTGAGTCTTCCAGGACAGCCCATGAGACCTTGGGCTCCTCCCACCAGGACAGGAAACACGTTAACCCCCACCAGATAAAAGGGCGGTCCTCCAGGCCCCATGCCAGTCTTCGAGAACCGTAGGACTTCCCTGAAAAACATATGCATAATACACATAACTTCCATACAAAACCGGGTGGGAATCCGGCTGTCCTGGAAGACTCTCAGAAGTAGTTAACGGTAAGCCCAACTCATCTTTTCTCCCAAGCGTCTTCCAGGACAGCCCATGAGACGATGAGCCAGAACTTACCAGTCTAGGGTGGGACAACTGCCTGAAGGACCTTTCGACCAAACGCCTGTTCTTGAGCAGATAGCAAATCCAGGCGATAATGTTTCATGAAGGTCGAATAACTGGACCATGTGGCAGCCTTGCAGATTTGTTCCGGTGTAGCACCAGCCCAAGACGCAGACAAAGCTCTCGTTGAATGCGTAGTAACAAAAGGGGTAGGAACTTCTTTAATTTTATAAGCTTCTGAGATGGCCTGCTTAATCCATCTAGCCAATGTGGCTTTAGATGCACTCTTACCCTTGTGTGTGCCTGAAAAAAGGACAAAATAAAGCGTCTGTCTTTCTGAAGGTCTTGGTGACCTCTAAATAGATGAGAAGGGATCTTCTTACGTCTAAAAAAAAAAAAATTCTTTTTCTGATCACCCTGTGGTGAACTACAGAAGGATGGCAGTACAATATCCTGTGATCTGTGGAAAGTACTGGCCACTTTGGGTAAAAACCCTGGATCCGTTTTTAACACAACACGATCCTCAAAAATTGTGAGAAGTGGCTCCCTTACTGACAAAGCCTGTAACTCGCTTACCCTACGAGCTGAGGTAATTGCTACTAAAAAAATTGTTTTTAGGGTAAGTAATTTAACAGAAATATCCTCCAAGGGCTCAAAAGGAGGTTGCACCAGGGACAGGTCCCAAGTTGGACAAATTCTTATCACTACTGGCCTGGCCCTGGAAATGGATTTAAAAAATCTCGCTACCGTGGGATTTTCCAGAAGAGAAACCTGGAGGAAAACACTAATAGCCGCCGCCTGTACTTTCAAGGTACTAACCGAAAGACCCTTGTCGACACCCTCTTGAAAAAATTCCAAAACAGAAGGAACATCATGCGTTGATCTTTGGTTTTCAGACAACCATGAATTAAACTTTTTCCAAACCTTGGAATATATGGCTCTAGTAACTGGTTTTCTGCAATTCATCAAAGTTTTGATCACTTTGTCAGAAAACCCCTGAGCCTTCAGTATCTTCTCTTCAGATACCAAGCCGTCAAGGCTTAAGGAAACTACCTGTGGGTGTGATACTGGACCCTGTGACAACAGGTCTCCTCTCTCCTGAAGTCTCAGTGGAGGCTTCGAGACCAGAGACTGTAGCAGGGAAAACCATGACCTCTTGGGCCAGAAGGGGGCGATCAGAATAAGGTCCGTTTCTTTTAGGAGAAACTTCTGGAGTACTTCTGGAATAAGCCTGATCGGAGGGAAGGAGTAGCAGAGGTCGAATGGCCACAGATTCACCAGTTCATCGATCCCCAGTGATTGATCTTCTGGGTTTAGAGAAAAGAACTCCTCCGTCTTGCGGTTGAGCTGATTTGCGAACAAATCTGCTTCGGGCCAACCCCATTTGTTGGTGATCTCTGCAAATATTTCTGGATGAAGCAACCAATTGTCTCGCTCCACCCTGTGGCGACTGAGGTAGTCTGCCAGACAGTTTTTCGTCCCCTTCAGGTGCACGGCCGAGATTGAGACTAGATTTACTTCTGCCCATGTCAAAATTCCCTGAGCAACCTCTTGAAGTATCCGACTTCTTGTGCCTCCCTGCTTGTTGAGGTACGCCACTGTTGCAATATTGTCGGATAGGATCTGGAGATTGTGACCCCTGATCTCCGACTGAAAGGCTTGCAGGGCTCTCTGAACCGCTAGTAGTTCCCTCTGGTTCGATTAAGCTTTTGCTACCTTCCCAGACCATTTTCCCTGTGCGACCTGGTCGCTGAGGTGGGCTCCCCATCCCCAGGAACTTGCGTCCGTCGTGATCCTTCTGGATACAGGAATGGACCATGGCAGGCCCCTTGTTGGGTGAAGATGTGTCCTCCACCACCATAGGCTTCTTTTCACCTTGGAAGGTAACAGAACTTTTGACTCCAGAGACCTCGCATCTCCATCCCAGTTTCTCAGGAGAAACATCTGCAATGGTCTTTGATGGAATCTTGCCCATGGCACTGCCGGAAAACATGAGGTCATCAGACCTACAGTTCTTGAAATCTCCCTCAGTGTGACCAACTGATTGGTCTGTAGAGCTGAAACTGCTTGCACCAATTTGGAGACCTTCTCCTCCGGGAGAAAAACCTTCTGGTCTACTGAGCAGATGTCGTAGCCCAGATATTTCACCCTCTGAGCTGGATTTAGGGAAGACTTTTCCCTTTTTATGAGCCAGCCTAAGGACTGAAGGAAGTCCTGTACCGTCTGGAGATCTCCTAGTAATTTCTGGTAAGAATCTGCCACTATTAACAGGTCGTCCAGGTAAGGGATGACAGTTATTGCTTTCAACCTTAGCGGAGCCAGTGCCTCCCCTAACACCTTTGTAAAGATGCGTGGGGCTGAGGACAAACCAAAGGGGAGGGCTTGAAAGTGCCGGATTCCTGTTCCCATTTAGACCGCTATCCTCAGGAATCTCTGGAATGCTGGATGGATCGGGACATGTAGATAAGCATCCCTTAAGTCCAAAGTGGCCATGAAGCAGTTTGGGTAAAGCAGATTTCTGATTGAGAACACTGTCTCCATACGGAAATGCTTGTAACTGATCGATCGATTTAGAGACTGAAGATTCAGAATAAGCCAATACTTTCCTGGTGGTTTTCTGATCACAAAAATATGGGAATAGAACCCCTTGCCTTGATCTGATTGGGGAACAGGAACCAGGACCTTCTGATCTAGCAAGTCTCCTATTTTGAGACCCAAAACCCTCGCTTTCTCCCGATCTTTGGGAAGAGAGGTGATCAATAGTCGCTCTGGTGGTTGGCAAGAGAATTCCAGCCTGTATCCATTTGCCACTAGATCCAGGATGAAGGGACTTGAAGTGACTGCTGCCCACTGTGGGAGAAAGGCCCTCAATCTTCCTCCCACAGGGAGATGCTGGTCACTGTGGCTTGGCGGGCTGTTGAGGTGTTTTAAACCAAACACCCCCTCTACCTTTGCCCTTGTGCCCGGCCCAATGCTTCTTGGGCCTATTGTCCTTTTCTCTAGGACCCTGCTGCCTGTATGGGCCATGACATTTTTTTCTGGCTGTCTGTTTCTTTTTGTTCTCTGGAAAGGCCTTTTTTCTATCGGCCGTACGTTCCAGTGCTTCCTGCAGCCCTGGACCGAAAAGATGATCCCCCGTTAGGGGAAGCCCACATAGGCGTAATTTAGAGGCTGCATCGCCTGACCAGGTTGTAAGCCAAAGGCTTCTTCTGGCTGAATTCACTAAGGCTGAAGTCCTAGCCGTCATTCTTACCGACTCTGCAGAAGAATCTGCTAGAAAACCCACAGCATTAAAAACCAGCGGAAAGGATTTTAGAATCACTTCCCTAGAGGTACCTGCCAACAGATGGGTTTGTATCTGTGCAAGCCATTCTTCCAGGTTTCTGGCTACACAAGTGGAGGCCAGAGCCGGCTTGAGATTTCCCAGGCTCTGTGAAGGAGAATATCTCCTCTTTTGTCCATCAGGTCCTTAAGCGTACCCATATCATCAAACGCTAGGTCCGAATTTTTTGAAACTTTTGAAAGAGGTGCGTCTAACTTTGGACTTTTGTTCCACGGCTGCGCTGTATCTTCATCAAAATGGAAACCTTTTTAGGTTACCGGAAAATAAAGGTTTTCTTTCTGGATTTTCCCACTCCAGCTTGATAGTATCAAGGAGGGAGCTGTGCACAGGAAAGACTTTAGATTTATTTTTGTGCAAACCTTTGTACATAAGGTCATGTTTAGACAAATGTACCTCCTCCTCTTCCATTTCCAGAGTTGCATAAATGGCCTTTAATAAGCTATCCACTTCTTGCAGAGACAACTTAAATCTTGAGCCCCTAGAGCAGGGATCCTCAAACTATGGCCCTCCAGCTGTTGCGGAACTACACATCCCATGAGGCATTGTAAAACTCTGACATTCACAGACATGACTAGGCATGATGGGAATTGTAGTTCTTGAACATCTGGAGGGCCATAGTTTGAAGACCCATGCCCTAGAGGATTCTCTATTCCTGGGCCCTGTATCTGACCCTGATTCCTCTGGAGAAGAACGGGTAGATCTAGCTTCAGTCTCAGAGTCTTCACTCTCCATTTTGTTGTGTAATGTTACTAACTGTGGATTTTCTGCTTGAAGACGGACCCTCTGAGGGAGCCTGCAATTTATCAATTAGATTTTTGAAAGAGCTAAAGGTAGATTTAAGCTCATCACTAACTGAAGTCAGTATTTTCTGACACGAGGCTACCGGGTCATCTTTTGTTAGGCCTGAAATACATGAGCGGCAAACTGGTTTACTCCATGAGGAGCTCAGTTTACTACCGCACACTTCCTTTTTGGTGGCTGCGCTTGGGCTTTGTCCTGAATCTTGGCCTGCAAGAGAACAAATGAGCCTATGAATACACTTGCCACATACCCTCCATCACACCCCGTGCAGGAGAAAAGAAAAATGTGCACCCTTCACCTAGTCCTTACTAGTTACAAGGAGAAGAAAGACACTCACAGGTTTGTGCAAGAAGAAAGCATTACTTCAGGCTTACCTGTGAGGAGCTGGCGTTAGGGCTTGATTCCACTGCCTGTGCAGGAATTTTAAAGGAGTCCATCCTGCCCCCGTCGTGGTCCGCAGCCTGTGCTGGGTTACCGCTTTTTTTTAAACGCCAGTCACCCAGCGTCCCTGTTCGCACCGTTTGAGACAGGAACCAGCGTCTCCGGCGCCCGCCAATGACATCATACGCCCCGGAAGTGTACCCCTCCGGGACTTCCTGAACCAGCGTGGAACGCAAGTTCCGCCCCTTCCTGCCGCGCAGCTTCCTCCTTCCCCTGATGTTCTAGCCTGGCTGTACTGAGAGGGGAAAAGCCGCTCTGCTGCTCCACCGCAGCGCTGTTAAAAAGAACCACCAACGATTCTTTGCAGGGGGAGCATGGACACCATGACGGTACAGACATTCCCCTTGTACCGAGAACAGGGACAGCAGCCACAAACCAACTCCCTGATGGATGTGCCGCTCTGGATAGGAAGAGGTAGGAAACAATCACTCACCCATCGCTCCAGAAGCCCTGCTCTAGGGACCAAGGGGAACCAGTTCCAGGAAACATGTTACCCCCCGTCCGGAGGAAACACTAATACTGGCATGGGGCCTGGAGGACCGCCCTTTTATCTGGTGGGGGTTAACGTGTTTCCTGTCCTGGTGGGAGGAGCCCTAGGTTTCATGGGCTGTCCTGAAAGACGCTTGGGAGAAAATCTGTTTGGCGGACGAGAGAAACTATCTTGTACCCCGAGGAAACTGCTTCACAAACCCACCGGTCAGAAAGAGACCTCCACTGAGCCGCCCCACCCGAAAGACAGACGGGGCAGACCTTGATGCAGAAGCCGGCTTTTCCACAGGCTCGTTGAACCAGGGACGCTTCTGCCCTTCAGCGGATGCCTTAGCGCCCTAGGAACGTTTACCTGCCGCACCGGGCGGACAAAAAAAAAACAATTGGGGGCGGTAAAGGAGGGCCCCTCCCTACAGCGAGGCTCCTTACCTTTACCCGATTGTGAGAGCAGAGTGCTCATACTTCCCGTGGCATCTTTGATGTCATCCAGAGTCGCCCCAAAAAGCCGTTCACCCTTAAAGGGTAAGTCCACAAAGGCCTTCTTAGAAGACTGGTTCGCAGACCAACACTTTAACCAGACAAGGTGGCGCAACACTACCACGTAGGCCGAAGAGCAAGGGAAGCATATCCAGGGCCGACTCGCAGACAAATTTTAGGCCCTGCACCAACTGGTCGGCCAGCGCCACACAGTCCGCAGGGGCATTATGCTCCTGAAGCAACAACTTTGCCCGTTCGGTAAGTGTCTGACACTAGAGCCCCGGCCAAGACCGGTCTCACCGCCGAACCCCACCACTGTGAACATGGAGCAGACCACAGCCTCAGCTCTCCTATCTGCGGGGTCCTTAAAAGCAGGAGCCCCTTCCAGAGGCAACGTGGTCGCCTTGTTCAGCCAGGACACAGGGGGTCGACTGACTGAGGTGAGGTCCACTTTTTCTTTCCTCAAAAGAATAGTTGACCGCAAAAGCATTTTCGGAACAGAAAAATGTTTTTGCGGCTGATCCCATTCCTTGTACAAAAATGTTTCCGGATAAGAAACACAAGAAAAACACTTTTGCAGTGTGGGCCAGCTTACGGAACTCGAAAGGATCGATGTCTCCGCTGAATCCTCAATTTTTTGAGTATCCCGCACCGCAGTGATAAGAGCTGATCCTGAAGCAGTCATCCTCACTGTCTGTGTGGACTAAGCCTGCATTTTCTGACACCAAGGAACCAGGGCCCGATTCAGTGTCAGAGGCATCCCCAGAAGGAGGGGGCGCTTTTTACCCCCCCCCCTCTGGCCACGCAACGCTTCAATCCTGGCAACAAACGCCACAAGGACTGCCGTCATGGCATCCACAGAGGCACTAAGGGTTAATTCTGCATGTCTGGGGGAGAAGCATCCGGTTCAGACGCCATGCTGACCCACCCAATAGCCGCCCTTGAACTGCAAGGCAAGACCCACAGGCCACCCTCAGCAGAGAACAGAGGACTCACCACCCGACCAGGCTGTACTGCTGCTGTCTGTTCCTTTAGGAAGTGTGCTGGAGCCATTTGCGCCATTATTCTGGCCACTAGAGGCAAAAAACCCATTAAAATGTCAGCCAACATGCAAAAAGCATGAGGGCTACAAGAAAATGGCCGAACTCTAATAAAGGCGCCTGGCGGCACCAAAATGGCGGCTGCGATGCACAGTAATAAACACACAGCAGCACCCCCGATAGAGAGCCCCCAGCCACAGGATCGAGCCCCCCCCACCCAGAACGCAGGGAAGGAGGGAGCGAGGAAAGCAGGGCGGACCCCCGATCGACGGCCCCAGGAATGCACCACCCTGCTAAAGCAAGGGGACTGCTACTTACCCATCCTGCAACCACCGGCTGGAGGCATCCCGGACAGAACCATCGTCCGCGCAGTTAGGGCATAGCTGTCGGCCCGGCACACTGTGACACAGACATAGAGCCTGGTCATACAGTCCAGACCAAAAGTTTGGACACACCTTCTCAATTCCAAGAGTTTTCTTTATTTTCATGACTATGAAAATCAGAGTTAGTCTTACCGGAAAATCTGTTTCCAGGAGTCTTCCAGGACAGCCCTTGAGAGATGGAGCTCCTCCCTGGACAGAAAACACATCACCTCCAGCTCTTTAAAAGGCGGTCCCTCAGGCATCTGGTCAGTTTTAATCCAAGAACCGAAGTACGGAGCTGAAAAACAGTTAATGACATACATACATATTATCCATGCATATATACATACCTTAAAGCATAGGGTGGGAACGTGCTGTCCTGGAAGACTCCTGGAAACAGAGTTTCAGGTAAGACTAACTGATTTTCCCAAGGCGTCTTCCAGGACAGCCCTTGAGAGGATTAGCAAGCACTCACCAGATTAGGGTGGGACTACTGCTTGCAGGACTTTCCTCCCAAAGACCTGATCTTGGCTACTTAGGACGTCCAGTCGGTAATGTCGAATGAACGTGGACATGCTTGACCACGTAGCGGCCTTACATATCTGCTCCGGCTCTTTCTGCCCAGGACGTGGCTAACGCCCTTGTAGAGTGTGCCTTCAAACCCTGTGGAGGATCCAAGTGTAGAGCTTTATACCCTTCCAAGATGGCCAATTTAATCCACCTGGCTAGAGTCCCTTTTGAAGCTTGTTTTCCTTTTCGATTACCGGAAAAAAGAACAAACAGTGCATCTGATTTTCTAAAGCCTTTAGTTGCTTCCAGATAGACTAAAAGACATCTTCTGACATGCAGCCAGTGTAGCTGTTCTTTGCTATTTCTTGGTTTATTGCAAAAAGAAGGAAGTATAATGTCCTGACCCTTGTGGAAAGCAGAGGCGACTTTTGGCACAAAGGATTGATCTGTCTTTAGAATAACTTTATCCTCCAAAATTTGCATATAAGGATCTCTAATTGAGAGAGCCTGAAGTTCGCTGATTCTGCGGGCAGAAGTCATAGCGATCAAAAAAATTGTCTTTAAAGTAACCAGCTTTAAGGATGCCTCCGATATCGGCTCAAAAGGCTCTTTAATGATTGCTTTCAACATAAGAGATAGGTCCCATGTCGGGACCTTACGGCATGGGGCCGGGCGTTGTTTGGCAATTGCTTTGCAAAATCGACTGATAAGCGGGTCCTCTTGTAGGGAGCGCTGAACAAACTGAAAGGGCAGCAATTTGAACCTTAATCGTGCTTAAGGCCAGCTTCTTGTCGATGCCTTCTTGTAAGAACTCCAAAATCGTTGGGGAATCATGTTCCCTCTTTCCATTCTCTTTTAGCCAGAGATTGAATCTTTTCCAGTGTTTCAGATAAATCGCTCTGGTAACTGGTTTGCGACTCTGTAACAGAGTTTTGATCACTCTGATAGACCCTTAGACTTCAGGATGTCTATTTCAGAAACCAGGCCGCTAGATTCAGAAAAGCCGGATTGGGGTGCCGTACTGGACCTTGAGTCAACAGATCTTGACTGCACGGCAACATCCATGGTGGACGATCCACCAACGCTAGTAGAAGCGAAAACCACGCCCTTTTTGGCCAAAAAGGGGCTATCAGGATAAGGGAAGTCTTCTCCATCCTGTATTTGGCCAGGACCCTCGGTAAGAGATGCAGAGGTGGGAAAGCATATGTCAGGGAGAATGACCATGCGCTTTGAAGGGCATCGACTGCCACCAATCGATCCCTGGGATTCAGTGAGAAAAATTCTGAAAGCTTGGTATTTCTCCTGTTGGCAAACAAGTCGACCTCCGGAAGACCCCATTTGGACACTATCTTGGCAAAGACCGTCGGATCCAGAGACCATTCTTCTTGAGAGACTGATTGTCTGCTCAAGAAATCGGCTAGACTGTTTTGCGTACCCTTGAGATGGACAGCTGAAAGTGACTCGAGATTCTCTTCTGCCCATACAAAAACTTCTTTTGCTATGCCCATCAGGGTGGGATTCCTGGTCCCTCCTTGTTTGTTCAAATACGCTACAGTAGTTGTATTGTCCGACCTGATCTGTAGATGTTGATGCTTGAGCTGCCCCTGGAACGCTGCAATCCCTTTGGCTACGGCTTTTAACTCTCGATAATTTGAAGAGCGTTTCTTTTCTAGATGACTCCAGGTGCCTTGTGCCCACCGACCTTCTAGGTGGGCTCCCCAACCCTGGTTGCTGGCGTCCGTAGTCAAAATGCGTGTCACAGGTGGGTTGCACAGCAGACCTTTGTTCAGGTGGTTTTGGTTTCTCCACCACCAGAGAGCCTGCTATGTTTTTTCTAGCAGGTATATTTTCTCCTCCAAGTCTTTCCCTGCGAGCTTTTGAAGGAGAAAAGACTGGAGTGGCCTTTGGTGGAACCTGGCCCATCTGACTGCTGGGATGGAGGCTGTCATGAGGCCTAGGACTGACATTATCTCCCTTACTGTGACAGGGAGATTTGTCTGCAACTGAGCTACTCGCTGACTTAGATGATCGATCTTTTCTTGTGGGAGAAAGGTCCTTTGCTCTGTAGAACTTACTATGTAGCCCAAGAACAGGATTTCCTGTGTGGGAATGAGGATTGACTTTTCCCTGTTGACTATCCAGCCTAACTGAGTCAACCACTGCTGGACGACCACTAGGTCCTCGAGTAGCTTTTGTTTTGTGGGTGCCAGGAACAACAGGTCGTCCAAGTATGGGACGACTGTTATTCCTTGGAGTCTTAGCGGGGCCAACGTCTCCGCAAGGATTTTGGTAAAGATCCTCGGGGACGAGGAGAGGCCAAAGGGGAGGGCTTGGCTCTGATAGTGGAAAATCTTTTCCCCTATCCGAACAGCTATGCGCAGGAACCTTTGGGAGCTTACTCTGATAGGAATGTGGAGGTAGGCATCCTTCAGACCTATCTTTGCCATAAAGCAGTCTTTCTGAAGCAAATTCTTGACAGAATAAATAGATTCCATCCGGAATTTTTTGTACCGAATGACTGTATTCAACGGTTTTAGGTTGAAAATCAGGAGATACTTCCTTGATAGCTTTCGTACCAGAAAGACGTGCGAGTAAAAACCCTGACCTTCTTCCTGTTTGGGAACTGGTATTAGGACTTTTTGATCTACAAATTCTCCTATGAGAAGTTGTAGTGCCTGCGCTTTTACCGGGTTCTTTGCCAGCTGTGTAACCAAGAATCTTGTTGGTGGCAACTGACTGAACTCCAGGGCATAGCCCTTTCCTATGACTCCCCTGACAAAGTTGTTGGAGGTCAACTTTATCCATTGTGGAAGGAAATCCCCCAGTCTTCATCCCACCTGGATCCTGGCCTCATTGAGATTTGGGATTTTTGTCAGGAGGGTTAAAGAGCACTTGCTTTTTGCTTCCCTTCTTGCGCCCCCCAGGATCTATTTGGCTTTCCTTTCTCTTGCGTTTTCTTTTGCCCCTTAAAGGAACGAAAAAACTTCTTGTTAAAAGGTTTTTTCTTTTCAGGAAAGGTCCTCTTTTTATCCGCCGTGCGTTCTAACGCTTCATCTAGCGGAGTGCCAAACAAAAGGTTACCTGAGAAAGGAACGCTACAAAGACGTAATTTAGATGAGGTGTCTCCTGGCCAAGTTTTGAGCCAAAGAGTTCTCCTGGCTGCTACTGACAGTGAAGCTGACCTGGCTGAAAGTTTTACCGATTCTGCCGAAGCATCAGCGAAAAAACCAACTGCCTTAAACAGCATTGGAAGAGATTTCAATAAATCTTCTCTAGGAGTACCTGCTGTCAGGTGTTCCTGTAGATGTTTGAGCCAAAATTCTAAATTACGTGCTACACACGTAGTTGCCAGGGCTGGTTTAAGATTAGCCATGGCTGCATCCCAAGATCTCTTGAGGATAACATCTCCCCTTTTGTCCATGGGGTCTGCTAAATGTCCCATGTCCTCAAACACCAAGTCTGAGTGCTTAGAGACTTTTGACAAGGGGGCATCCAGTTTTGGGGACTGGTTCCAGATTGCCTTAGGGTCTTACTCAAAAGGAAATCTTTTCAAACCGCTAGAAAAGAAAGGCCTTTTGTCAGGTTCCCCCCATTCCCTAAGCACCAGGTCTGACATCAGCTTGTGCACCGGAAAAACGTTTTGCTTTTTCTTGCTTAACCCCTGATACATTTTATCATGTCGTGAGAGAGAAGTTTTTTCTTCCTTCATCTCTAACTTTTCATGAATAGCCCCAATTAATTCATCTACCTCCTCCTGGGAGAGCTTGAATCTAGTGGGTGTGCGGGAGTCATTCTGATCATCTTCCTGCCCAGAATCTGAATGGGAGGAATCTGAATCAGGAATTCTAAGGGAAATCTCATTCTCCACAGGATCACCTGCTCCTGACGCTACCGGAGTGGGAGAGGTGGGCACCTCTTGCTGTGTGGTGGCTGGCGTTGGGATTTGCGAATCAGCAATAAGTTTCCTGAAGGACTGAAAAGTTGCTTTCATCTCCTCTTTAAAAGATCCCAAAAATGTGTTAAGTGGGGAATCCTCTTCACTGCTTATCGCAGTAGAAATACAGGGTCCACATAGGCTTTTGGTATAACCTGATGCTAGTCTTGCATTACATGTCTTTTTGCTAGAAGGGACTTTAACACCGTGGTCTTTTGGATCTTTCTGGTAGGAAACAAAAGAAAGATGTCCTCCTTTAAGAAAAGGTATCTCTAGCCTGCCATCCTAAGGTGCCCACTGAGCTAAACATAGGCAAACATTCCTATCTAGCTCCCCTTCTAAAACAGGTGAAATACACAGGAAAAAGGAGCTCTGGCACAGCCAGCCTACCTGTGGAGAGCCGGCTCTAGACTGCCCTGGGGCGTGTACAGCGTCCATCTTGTGTCTGTATACAGGCAGCGTACAGCCCACGCTTGCTGCCTTTTAAACGCCGGCTCGGCCTTCCAAACCGGAACCACAGCTTCCGGCGCTCAGTGATGACGCGCATCCCCGTCTGGAAGTTACGCCCAGCGACTTCGGGGTCACGGCGTCCACCGTAAGGAAAGAATTCCCTCGCTGCTAACGCCACCGCCTGATGCAAGCCATCACCGCCAACTCCCTCGCCGGGCACCGGGGGAAGGAGGAAACGGGGAACTCCAGACCCAGTCGGAGGGAACCCGCGGCCAAAAGAGGAGAGATCGTTCGGGTAAGCACAGCCCAGCCCAGCTGTCTTCCCTCAGCCCCTGGAGATGGACTCCCTCCCGGATCCATCCCTCTGCAAAAGACGGTTCCCAGGTGACATGTCTCCTCCGACTGAGGAAACACATAAAAACTGACCAGATGCCTGAGGGACCGCCTTTTAAAGAGCTGGAGGTGATGTGTTTCCTGTCCAGGGAGGAGCTCCATCTCTCAAGGGCTGTCCTGGAAGACGCCTTGGGAAAATTGTAGATTCACACTGAAGGCATCAAAACTATAAATTAACACATGTGGAATTATATACATAACATATATGTCATTCTAGGTTCTTTAAAGTAGCCACCTTTTGCTTTAATTACTGCTTTGCACACTCTTGATGAGCTTCAAGAGGTAGTCACCTGAAATGGTCTTCCAACAGTCTTGAAGGAGTTCCCAGAGATGCTTAGCAATTGTTGGCCCTTTTGCCTTCACTCTGCGGTCCAGCTCACCCCAAACCATCTCGATTGGGTTCTGGTCCGGTGACTGTGGAGGCCAGGTCATCTGGCACAGCACCCCATCACTCTCCTTGGAGAAATAGCCCTTACACAGCCTGGAGGTGTGTTTGGGGTCATTGTCCTGTTGAAAAATAAATGATGGTCCAACTAAACGCAAACCAGATGAAATAGCATGCTGCTGCAAGATGCTGTAGTAGCCATGCTGGTTCACTGCTGTTGACAGTGTCAACAGCAAAGCACCCCCACACCTCCATGCTTCACGGTGGGAACCAGGCATGTAGAGTCCATCCGTTCACCTTTTCTGCATCACACAAAGACACGGTGGTTGGAACCAAATATCTCAAATTTGGATTTATCAGACCAAAGCACAGATTTCCACTGGTCTAATGTCCATTCCTTGTGTTCTTTAGACCAAACAAGTCTCTTCTGCTTGTTGACTTTCTTTAGCAGTGGTTTCCTAGCAGATATTCTACCACGAAGGCCTGATTCACACAGTCTCTTCTTAACAGTTCTAGAGATGTTTGAGAGTGATAGCTGCATGCTACGCCTGGTATGTTATCCACGCCACACTGCAGGAACCAGGAAGAGTTGATCTGCTGGGAAACCTTTCGGTGATCGCGTTGAGGACGCCTGACTGGTGATGTGATACATACATTGTCCATTGTTAATGTTTTTCTTGTACGTAGGATTTTTTGGGATACTTGCTGGAAAGGGGCTTTTTAATAAATTGAGTTACACTATATTTGTTTCCTCTGTTTGTTTAAATATCCCACCTTTATGAGGTTAACTCCATGCAAGTGATCCCCATTGGATGGAAATTCGATCAGTGACCGACTATGTATATATGAAGTGCCTGATATTATTGTCTGTTTGGTGAGTTTGAACCCCTGCGGGGATTTTGATTCCAACACGTGGTGGATTGAGAGTGGGCAGGCTGGTGCACGCTTCCTTTTTCTTTATCTGACACTACTTTTTTGGATAAACGCACAGACTTTGGTTATCTTCTTTTTTTGACATCAAGATTTTCCATCCTTTTGCCTACTTTATGGTGGAGTTGGACACTTATATCCATATTTAGCGCTGTTTTGCATTTATCTCTTAATGATTCATTTTGGACTTTGAATGCTTTTTTGTTATTTTAGTTCTAGAGATGTGTCTGCTGTAAAAGGTGTCTACTTTGAAGAACCTAGAATATGACATATTTTCAGTTATTACACACTTTTTTGTTATGTATATAATTCCACATGTGTTAATTCATAGTTTTGATGCCTTCAGTGTGACTCTACAACTACAAAAAGGCCGGCACACGCTCGATGGCTGAACTTGGGGGGACTACAAGTATCCAGCCTGTCACCCAGTCGGCAGTTGATTGTAGATCTCAGGATCCAAAAAAGAAAAGCAAGAAAATTGCAAAAAAATACCTCAGAGCTCATGTGCCCAGAGCAGCCATGTCATCTCCTTGCTAGGCAGAAGAAAAAAAAATGTCATGCTTTTTTTTCTGCCTAGTCAATCTCCTAAAAAAAGAGGATAATACTTTAAGGTCAATTGCTGCTGTGTGGTCCGTTATAAAGTTTCCCTAAATAGCTTCCTTTACACCAGGGGTGCCAAATCTTTTAAGGAGCGAGGGCCACTTTAGTGACTTTGTAACCGATCTCGGGCCACAATGAGTGGAGTGGGCAGATGACAGGTCTGTGTCTGCATATGCAGAGCAGACAGGGACACAACCCGCTCTACATATGCAGAGCAGGCAGGGACACAGCCCGCTCTACTCTATGGGCCCTCTGATCCACCCAGACAGAAGGGGATGGATCCGTTCCTGTTTTTTTAAGTGGATCAGATTCAGATTGGAGATAGGCGGGTGGAAAAGGCAGAAGTCCATTTACATCTGCCGCTCTATAGAGGTGAATGAAGGGTCCACCTGCAAAGCAGACAGGCGGACCCGATTTAACCAATTAACTGAAAGGGGCCTAAGGCTGCTTTCACACTTATGCACTGCTGTTTACCTGCACCTCAACTGACCACAATCTTCACTTCTTTCTCAGGATTCCTGCAGGTATCGCTGGCTGCTGCTGTTAACCAGGTGGGTATGTCTGGGGCAGCTGCTGGCTGTCCTCCAGGCTTGGTACTGCTGGCGGGTACTACTTTTTTTTTATGGGATGGGATTGGTTCGGAATGAAGGTAGGACACAAGTTGGTTTACATCTGCCACTCCTTAGAAATGAATGGAGGGTTCAAGTGGGTCGGACTGAACGTGTGAAAGGGGCCCAAGGCTGCTTTCACACTGATGCGCTGCAGTTTACCTTTGGCTTTCCTGCACTTTGCAATAGACTTCTATTATAATCTGCAGGTTTGGTGCATTTTCAGAAAGCTCACCAAACCCGCAGGTAATAACAGAAATGCAGGTAACCCACAGGTGCACTGCTCTGCATCTGCGGGTCAGTTTGAAAGCAGCCCAGTAACCACTGCAAAACAGATATGCCCATATATACACTGATTTTAGTAATAAACTGACCTTTAATAACAGTATTCTATTCAAAATCATAACAGAGCAGGAGGTCGCGGGCCACATCAGAGGGCTCCGCGGGCCACATCAGAGGGCTCCGCGGGCCACATCAGAGGGCTCCGCGGGCCACATCAGAGGGCTCCGCGGGCCACATCAGAGGGCTCCGCGGGCCACATCAGAGGGCTCCGCGGGCCACATCAGAGGGCTCCGCGGGCCACAGCTTGGGTACCCCTGCTTTACACCTTAGTGCAGTTTTGATTTACTTCCCTCATCCTTAAATGTCCATTTCTTCTGAGAAATGCTCACTTCCTGTTCTGTCTAACTACATACAGTAATGCAAGGCTTTCTCCCTGGTGTGGAGAAAGCCTCGAGAGGGAGGGGCGACCAGGCAAGTCAGGACACTCTACTTTGTAGATAGAGAAAGGAGCCGTGCGTTAGTGGGCGTCCCGACACTCCTGCTCGCCCCCTCAAGAGGCTTTCTTCACACCAGGAAGAAAGCCCCGCATTACGGTGTGTAGTTACAGACAGAAGAACAGGAAGTAAGGATTTCCCAGAAGAAATAAGGACATTTAAAAGCAAAATCAAAGTATGAAAGAGGACTGCATTTAGGAAGCGATTTAGGGATTTTTTTTCCCTTTACGTATATATTTGGTTCACAATCAAAACATTCCCTCTTAAAATGGAAACAGAACCACACAATGTGCACGTTTAATAAGAAACATTTATTTTATATTAAATCCTTTACATCAAATCTGTAAATTTCCTCTTCGTCACCTAATGGGGAAAAAAAAACAAAAAAAAAAACGCATCAATAGAAGTGTATGCAACAGTTCTTACAAATAAAACATTTCTATAAAGTCCAAGGTCTCTGGGACTTCAGCAGTAGTCAACTGCAATTCCTGCCATGCGTCTGCTTAACCGATTCAGCCCTGGATGATTTTACCCCCTTCTTGACAAGAGAACTTTATAATTTGGCACTGCATTGATTTAACTGACAACTGTGCGGTCGTGCGATGCTGTACCCAAACTAAATTTGCATCCTCCCCCCCCCCCCAAAGCTTTTTGGTGGTATTTATTCTAGGGATGCACCAACATTTTGGCCAAAAATTTGGTGGGGTGGGGTCTGCCCCTACCGGTGTGTCTTTCTGGAGTGCCTCTCCTTGCCCATGCTGCCCGATCCTCAGCCGAAGTGTAAATCGTCATGTGCAGCTCAGTCACGCTGTGTTTTTTTTACTAGACGCCTCCTTGCTTTCAGTGTGTGCTGCGCTTTCTGCCTCCCCCTACAGTGCTGCAGCTGACAATTTTTAAAAAGGCTGTATATATATGTACTGGTGAGGCGCAGGCTGCATTGATCTCCTGTACCATGTCCCCAGTCTGACCACCTCCTGTATAAAAATACTTTTTAAAACCACTTTTGGTATTGGTCTCGTTTCAGGATGTTGCATCTTTCATTATTAGTAGGGTTGTCCCGATACCAGTACTCCAGCAAATACCCCCGATACCTAAATAGAATACTTGCCCCCCGTTGCCGCATATGCAATGCCGCCCCCGCCGCCTATACAAAGCCGCTGCGAACATTGTAGGCACCTTTACTTTCAATAGCTGTTTTCCCTGCAGCGCGCCATGTAAAGGACACTCCCTCTTGCTCGGGATCTGTCCAATCCAAGAAGGAGTGTCCTTTATATGGCACGCTGCAGGGAAAACAGCTATTGAAAGTAAAGGAGACTACAATGTTCGCGGTGGCAGCGGCTTTGTATAGGTTGCATCATCATTAGGTACAGGGGACATGGCTGCAATGTGTGTGGGGGGGGGGGGGGGGGGGGGGGGGGGGGGGGGGGGGGGGGGAACATGGCTGCAATGTGTGGGGGGGGGGGGGCTGCACATGGCTGCAATGTGGGGGGGGGGGGGCTGCAATGTGTGGGGGGGGACACATGGCTGCAATGTGTGGGGGACACACACATGGCTGCAATGTGTGTGGGGGGGGGGGGGACACATGGCTGCAATGTGTGTGGGGGGGGGGGGGGACACATGGCTGCAATGTGTGGGGGGGGGGGGTGGCTGCACACATGGCTGCAATGTGTGTGTGGGGGGGGGGGGGACACATGGCTGCAATGTGTGGGGGGGGGGGACACATGGCTGCAATGTGTGGGGGGGGGGGGGCACTGCAATGTGTGTGGGGGGGGGGTGCAATGTGTGTGGGGGGGGGGGCTGCAATGTGTGTGGGGGGGACGGGACATGGCTGCAATGTGTGTGGGGGGGACGGGGGACACATGGCTGCAATGTGTGTGGGGGGGACGGGGGGACACATGGCTGCAATGTGTGGGGGGGGGGACGGGACACATGGCTGCAATGTGTGGGGGGGGGGGGGACATGGCTGCAATGTGTGGGGGGGGGGACATGGCTGCAATGTGTGGGGAGGGGGGACACATGGCTGCAATGTGGTGGGGGGGACACATGGCTGCAATGTGTGGGGGGGGGGGGGGGGGGACACATGGCTGCAATGTGTGTGGGGGGGGACACATGGCTGCAATGTGTGTGGGGGGGGACACATGGCTGCAATGTGTGTGGTGGGGGGGGGACACATGGCTGCAATGTGTGTGGGGGGGGACACATGGCTGCAATGTGTGGGGGGGACACATGGCTGCAATGTGTGTGGGGGGGACGGGACATGGCTGCAATGTGTGGGGGGGGGACACATGGCTGCAATGTGGGACGGGACATGGCTGCAATGTGTGGGGGGACACATCACATGGCTGCAATGTGTGGGGGGGGGGGGGACGGGCACATGGCTGCAATGTGTGGGGGGGGGGACATGGCTGCAATGTGTGGGGGGGGGGGGACATGGCTGCAATGTGTGGGGGGGGACATGGGGGGGGGGGGGGTCACATGGCTGCAATGTGTGGGGGGGGGGGACGGGCAATGTGTGTGGGGGGGACAATGGCTGCAATGTGTGGGGGGGGGACATGGGCATGGGGGGGGGGGGGGGACATGGCAATGTGTGGGGACATGGCTGCAATGTGTGTGGGGGGGGGGACATGGCTGCAATGTGTGGGGGGGGGGGACACATGGCTGCAATGTGTGGGGGGGGGGGGACATGGCTGCAATGTGTGGGGGGGGGGGGACATGGCTGCAATGTGTGGGGGGGGGGACATGGCTGCAATGTGTGGGGGGGGGGGGGGACATGGCTGCAATGTGTGGGGGGGGACACATGGCTGCAATGTGTGGGAGGGGGACACATGGCTGCAATGTGTGTGGGGGGGGACACATGGCTGCAATGTGTGTGGGGGGGGGGACACATGGCTGCAATGTGTGTGTGGGGGGGACACATGGCTGCAATGTGTGTGTGGGGGGACACATGGCTGCAATGTGTGTGGGGGGGGACACATGGCTGCAATGTGTGTGGGGGGGGGTGGGGGGGGGGGGGGGTCACATGGATGCAATGGTGTGTGGGGGGGGACGGGACATGGCTGCAATGTGTGGGGGGACGGGGGTCACATGGCTGCAATGTGTGGGGGGACGGGGGTCACATGGCTGCAATGTGTGGGGGGACGGGGACACATGGCTGCAATGTGTGGGGGGACGGGGGACACATGGCTGCAATGTGTGGGGGGACGGGGGGACACATGGCTGCAATGTGTGGGGGGACGGGGACATGGCTGCAATGTGTGGGGGGGGGGACATGGCTGCAATGTGTGGGGGGGGGGACATGGCTGCAATGTGTGGGGGGGGGGACATGGCTGCAATGTGTGGGGGGGGGGACATGGCTGCAATGTGTGGGGGGGGGGACATGGCTGCAATGTGTGGGGGGGGGGGGACACATGGCTGCAATGTGTGGGGGGGGGGGACATGGCTGCAATGTGTGGGGGGGGGACATGGCTGCAATGTGTGTGGGGGGACGGGACATGGCTGCAATGTGTGGGGGGGGGGGGGGACATGGCTGCAATGTGTGGGGGGGGGGGGGGGACATGGCTGCAATGTGTGGGGGGGGGGGGGGACATGGCTGCAATGTGTGGGGGGGGGGGACATGGCTGCAATGTGTGGGGGGGGGGGGACATGGCTGCAATGTGTGGGGGGGGGGGACATGGCTGCAATGTGTGGGGGGGGGGGACATGGCTGCAATGTGTGGTGGGGGGGGGGACATGGCTGCAATGTGTGGGGGGGGGGGGGGGACATGGCTGCAATGTGTGGGGGGGGGGACATGGCTGCAATGTGTGGGGGGGGGGACTGCAATGGACATGGCTGCAATGTGTGGGGGGGGGGGGGGGGGACATGGCTGCAATGTGTGGGGGGGGGGACATGGCTGCAATGTGTGGGGGGGGGACATGGCTGCAATGTGTGGGGGGGGGGGGACATGGCTGCAATGTGTGGGGGGGGGGACATGGCTGCAATGTGTGGGGGGGGGGACATGGCTGCATGGCTGCAATGTGTGGGGGGGGGGGACATGGCTGCAATGTGTGGGGGGGGGACATGGCTGCAATGTGTGGGGGGGGACATGGGGTGTGGGGGGGGGGACGGACATGGCTGCAATGTGTGGGGGGGGGGGGGGGGGGGACATGGCTGCAATGTGTGGGGGGGGGGGGACATGGCTGCAATGTGTGGGGGGGGGGGGGACATGGCTGCAATGTGTGGGGGGGGGGACATGGCTGCAATGTGTGGGGGGGGGGGACATGGCTGCAATGTGTGGGGGGGGGGGGGACATGGGGGGGGGGGGGGGACATGGCTGCAATGTGGGGGGGGGGGGGGGGGACATGGCTGCAATGTGTGGGGGGGGGGGGGGACATGGCTGCAATGTGTGGGGGGGGGGGACATGGCTGCAGGTGGGGGGGGGGGACTGCAATGTGTGGGGGGGGACATGGCTGCAATGTGTGTGGGGGGGGACATGGCTGCAATATGGGGGGGGGGGGGGACATGGCTGCAATGTGTGGGGGGGGACAACATGGTGTGGGGGGGGGGGGACTGCAATGTGTGGGGGGGACATGGCTGCAATGTGTGGGGGGGGACAACATGGCTGCAATGTGTGGGGGGGGGGACAACATGGCTGCAATGTGTGGGGGGGGGGCATGGCTGCATGTGTGGGGGGGGGGGCATGGCTGCAATGTGTGGGGGGGGGGGGGGCATGGCTGCAATGTGTGGGGGGGGGGGGGGCATGGGGGGGGGCATGGCTGCAATGTGTGGTGGGGGGGACATGGCTGCAATGTGTGGTGGGGGGGGGGACATGGCTGCAATGTGTGGTGGGGGGGGGGACATGGCTGCAATGTGTGGGGGGGGGGATGGGGGGGGGAGGGGATATGGCTGCATATATGTGGGGGGACATGGCTGCATATGTGGGGGGACATGGCTGCATTTGGGGACACATTTGAAAAAGTATCGGTATTCGGTATCGGTGACTACTTGAAAAAAAGTATTGGTACTTGTACTCGGTCCTAAAAAAGTGGTATCGGGACAACCCTAATTATTAGTATTGGCACCAAAAAAAAAAAAAACATTTTGGTGCATTCCTAATTTATACACCTCTGCGGTTTTTATTTTTTGCGCTATAAAACAAAAACAGCGACAATTTTGGGGAAAAAAAAACTGCTATACACCAAATTTGTTTTGAAAAAAAAAAAAAAAAAAAAAAGGATTTTTGTACTCACTGTAAAATCCAGTTCACTGAGTTCATGGACGGACAGCAGCATTGACCTTGGGGTTATAGACCTTTCCTCTAGGAGAGACTAGGCAGAAAAACAGCACTTTAAGTGTTAAAAACACTTCTCTCAGTACAGCACCTTGCAGGGGGCGTGTCCCCAGGGTACATCCCACTCTGGAAACATCCAGCCTCAGTTCATAGACAAGCAGTACAAACAAAGGAGGGGTGGGTGCTGTGTGCATCCATGAGAAATGGATTTTACGGTGAGTACAAAAATCCTATTTTCTCTTCCGTTCATGGACGGACACAGCAGCATTGACCTTAGGGACGTCCCCAAGCAGTGTCAAAAAATTTCGAGGGGTGGGAAAAACACAGCAAACCAAGCTTCACCCCAAACAAACCAGTTTCTCAACAGAGGAACTTAAACTGCCACCTGTAAAACCTTGCGGCCAAAGGAGGCTTTCGAAGATGCACGGACATCTACCTTGTAAGATTTTGAGAAGGTGTGGATTGACGACCAGGTCACCGCCTTGATGGCGACACCAATCTCTCTGGTTGAATGCGCCGTGATCTGAAAGGGAGGCGCCCGCCCCTTTAGGGCATAGGCCTGGAGCACAACCTGTCTGATTCACCTATAAATAGTGGCCGACAAGCCCGCCAAACCTTTCTTAGGACCAGTCACCGACACGAACAGTGAGTCCGACTTCCGAAACGGAGCCGTAGCAGACAAGTACACCCGTAGGGCCAGAGCCACGTCCAAGGAATGCAAAGTGGCCTCCTTTGGGTTTTTCGGCCGAGGTCATTAAGGATGGCAAAACAATGTCCTCATTAATGTGAAACGCCGAAACAACCTTTGGAAGGAATGATGGCTGCGGCCACAGCACCACTTTATCATCATGGATGACTAAGGAGCCTTGCAAGACAAGACCGCCAGTTCAGATACCCTTCTGACCGAAGTTAATTGCCACCAGAAAAATTGGAGTTCGTACTCACCGGTAACTCTTTTTCCGGTAGTCTTCCAGGACAGCCCCTGAGAGATGGAGTCCCTCCCATCGAGACAGGAAACACGTTGCCATAATCTTTAAAAGGACGGCCCCTTCAGTCCCTGGTCAGTCTTACCCCAAGAACCGAAGGATGGAACTGCAAGATATAACCAGAACAGGTTAACATGTAAATGTATTACATAACAATTCCTAAACAGAAGGGTGGGATCGTGCTGTCCTGGAAGACTACCGGAAAAGGAGTTACCGGTGAGTACTAACTCCAATTTTCCCTGATCGTCTTCCAGGACAGCCCCTGAGAGGATTCCAAAGTACTCACCAGATCTAGGGTGGGACCACAGCTTGGAGGACTTTCCTCCCAAAAGCCTGATCCTGGCTGGACAGCAGATCCAGTCTGTAATGTCTTGTAAAGGTGGCAAAACTTGACCACGTGGCCGCCTTACAGATCTGTTTCGGGGTGGCGCCAGCTCTTTCTGCCCAGTTAGTAAGCAAGTGCCCTAGTGGAGTGGGCCCTAACTTCCCCCGGAAAAACTTTACCCATAGTCTTATAACTCTCTAGGATAGCTGACCTAATCGATCTAGCTATCGTGGTTTTGGAAGCTTTCTGTCCTTTGCGATGACCCGAAAAAAGAACAAATAAGGAGTCTGAAAGTCTAAATGATTTTGTTGTTTCTAAATATTCTAAAACACACCGCCTCACATCTAGGAGATGAAACTGTCTCCTCATTAGAAGCGTTTTGGCAAAAGGAAGGCAAAATAATGTCTTGGGACCTATGAAAACCTGAAGATATCTTTGGCAGGAACCCAGGGTCTGTCTTCAGAATGATTCTGTCCTCAAAAATTTGTAAAAATGGCTCTCTGACAGAGTGCTTAAATTTTGCCGACTCTGCGGGCTGTAGTATTTGCTTCCAGAGCACAGTCTTTAAGGTGAGCAGTCTTAGAGAGGTCTCTGATATGGGCTCAAATGGAGTACTCAAAAAGGCTTTTAGGACTACCGACAGGTCCCAAGTTGGCACCACTCTAGCTTTTACTGGTTTCTGCCTGGAGATTGACCTACAAAACCTAGAAACCAATTGATCTTGTAGCCACGTATCCAGATAAACGCTTAAGGCTGCTATCTGCACCTTGATGGTACTCAGGAATAATCCTTTGTCTACACCGTCCTGTAAGAACTGTAGGATGTTTCCAATATTCTTGTCTGTTAGCCCCCGATCCGACAACCAGGAATTGAATTTTTTCCAGGTTTTCCCATATATGGCTCTAGTAACCGGTTTCCTACTTTGGAGTAAGGTCTGAATTACCCTCTCCGAAAGGCCCTTCTTCCTTAGGATCTCTTCCTCAGTAACCATGCTGACAGCTTCAGCATGGGTAGATGTGGATACAACAGAGGTCCTTGTGACAGTAGATCCTGTCTGTACGGGAGTTTCAAAGGCGGCTGTTGCGACAGGCCTAGGAGTGTTGTAACCAGGGTCTCTTGGGCCAGAAGGGGGCTGCCAGAATCAGACAAGTTTCTTCTGTCAGAAACTTGGATAGAACTCTCGGAATAAGATGTAGTGGAGGAAATGCGTACACTAGTCTGAACATCCAGGGTGTCTGTAAAGCATCCACCGCCCAAGGTTGATCTCCTGGAAATAGAGAGCAAAAAACGGTAACCTTGGTATTCCGTTTGGTTGCAAATAAGTCTATCTCTGGTACTCCCCACTGATCGGTTATGAGTTTGAAGGCTTCCGAGTGTAGGGACCACTCTTGATTTGACAATAGGTGTCGACTCAGAAAGTCTGCGGTATCGTTCTGCTCGCCCTTCAGATGGATTGCAGAGATGGACTTCAAATGCCTCTCTGCCCAAAGAAACAGTCGATTTGCTAGTAGCATCAGACGAGGACTCCTTGTTCCTCCCTGTTTGTTCACATAGGCTACTGTCGTTGCATGTCTAAACGGACCTGTAAATGATGACCCTGTTTTTCCTGAAAGGCTAACAGTGCCCTTAAAATCGCTGCCAACTCCTTCCAATTGGAAGAGAGCTTCTTTTCTTCCGGTTGTACACCTGCCCTGTACCCAACGAGTGCCAAGGTGGGCTCCCCAACCGCTCGCGTCTGTGGTCAGGATTGACGAGATAGGAAGGCCCCAGAGAACCCCTTTGTCTAGGTCACCTCTGTCCTTCCACCACCAGAGTGAACGTTTCACCCTGGCGGGAATCTTTACTGGATCTTCCAAGTCTTTTCCTCTTGTTTGTTTCCAACAGAAAGCTTTGAAGAATTCTCTGATGGAACCTGGCCCACTGTACTGCTGGAATGGCCGCTGTCATTAGTCCTAGGACAGACATAATCTCTCGTATAGTGCATGTGGGACTGGTTTGGAGGAATGACATCTTTAGATGTATATTGGGAGATTTTTTTCTTCCGGTAAAACGATCTTTTGCTCCACCGATAGAATCCTGTAACCCAAGTAAAGGATATCCTGAGTTGGAATCATCTTGGATTTCTCCAAACTGATGATCCACCCCAAGTTTTGTAAACTGTACTGGGTCAGCTCTAGGTCTCGGCAGAGCTGTTTCTCTGACCGGAGCCGTGATGAGAAGATCGTCTAGATATGGTACTACAGACTGATTGGAGTCTCAGGGGAACTAGAGCTTCCCCAAGAACCTTTGAAAAGATTCTTGGAGGAAGAAAGGCCAAATGGCAGAGCCCTGCACTGGAATTGGTAAATTTTTCCCTCTATCAAGATTGACATACGAAGGAATTTTTGGCATTCCTCCCTTATTGGAATATGCAAATAGGCATCCCTTAAATCCAGGGTTGCCATAAAAGCATCCTTCTGTAGAAGATTTTACAGAATAAATCGACTCCATCCGAAATTTTTTGTATCCGTTGGAGAGGTTTAGTGGCCGCAGGTTCATAATGAGTCTGAACTTGCCCGAGGGTTTTTTGAGAACAAAAATATGAGAGTAGAAACCCTTCCCCTGTTCTTGAATTGGAACTGGTGCCAATACCTCTTGGTCCACCATGTCCCCTATTAACAAAGGTAAGGCTTTTGCCTTCTCTGGATGTCTGGGCAACTTTGTCACCAGAAATTTGGATGGAGGTTGGCTGTGGAACTCCAGTGCGTAACCTTTCTTGATAATGTTTAAAACAAATTCGTTCGAGGTTACTTTTTTCCACTGGGGGAGAAAGTTCTTTAGTCTCCCTCCCACAGGAACCCTGACATCACTGTGATTTGGGGGCCGGACTGGGGCGGTTAAAAAGTATGTCCCCTTTTGTCCTGCCCAATGCTTTTTGGGCTTAAAATCGTTCCCGTTTTTTTCTGAGTCCTGGGGGGACGAAAAAAAATTCTTTGGAAATCCTTTTTAAAAGGGAAGGATTTCTTTTTATCTGGTTTCCTTTCTTAGGCGGTTTCTAATTCGGGCCCAAAGACTAGGTCCCCGTTAAACGAACACTGCATAACTTCGTCTTGGATGCTGTCTACGGTCCAGGTTTTTAACCACACAGACCTTCTAGCTGCTACCGATGCTGCAGATTTGGCTGTGAATTTAACCGTGTCTGTAGCAGCATCGGAAATAAAGCCGGTCGCCTTAAACAGCATAGGGAAAGTCTTTAGTAGTTCTTCCCTAGGGGTACCTGTCTTAAGGTGTTCCTCCAACTGGGTCAGCCAGAACTCTAAATTTCTGGCCACGCAGGAAGTAGCTAACGCTGGTTTAAGGCCTGCCATGGAAGAGTCCCATGCCCTCTTCAGGACAATGTCATTCCTTCTGTCCATTGGGTCCTTCAGATCAGTGTTTTTCAACTCCAGTCCTTAAGGCACACCAACAGGTCATGTTTTCAGGCTTTCCATTATTTTGCACAGGTGATTTGATCAGTTTCACAGCCTTAGTAATCACCACAGCCATTTCATCTGAGGGAAATCCTGAAAACTTGACCTGTTGGTGTGCCTTGAGGACTGGAGTTGAAAAACACTGCTTCAGATGACCCATATCTTCAAATACCAGGTCTGCCTGTTTAGAAACTTTGGATAAGGGAGCGTCCAATTTGGGCGCTTTGTTCCAGACTGCCTCTGGGTTCTCGTCAAAAGGGAATCTCCTTTTCAGCGAGTTAGGAAAAAAGGGTTTCTTATCAGGTTCCACCCACTCTCTGTGGACCAAATCAGAGTACCTCGTGGATAGGAAAAACTCTGGCTTTCTTCTTTCCTAGGGCAGCATACATTTTGTCGTGCCTAGATAACGGAGCTTCCTCCTCTTCAATTTCTAGAGTATCGTAGATGGCACCCAGTAACTCGTCTACTTCCTCAATAGATAGTTTATATTTAGCTATTCTTTTAGCTGCGACCTGGCTCTCCTATACGTCCGAAACGGGGTCCGAGGATTCCAGTCTAGCTACTTCAGGGCTACGCTCCCTTACCGTGCAGGGCTCCCCTGAGCTAGGAATTGTGGGGCTTGGTGAAGGGGAAGTTGTGGCTGCACTACTAGGAACTGCAGATGGGTTAACATTAGCGATGAAATCCCTGAGGGATTTAAATGTCGAGGCTATTTCCTCTTTAAAGGAACTAAGGGAGAGTCTGCCTCTGATTTAAGCAATTTAGAAATACATTGCTTGCAGAGAGTTTCATCATACCCAGAGGACAACTTGCTACCACAATTTGGGCATTTCTTGCGGCTAGACCTATCCTCCCTGGAAGTTTCCTTGGCCTAAAAAGGAAACACTTTTAGTTCCCACTGTCACCCGTGCTACCATCACCAGTTTTCAGGGATGTGTCCCCCCATGGGGTAATCCCAGCCACCACACCTAGCAGAAAAAATACACCCTAGAACTGCCCAGCAGCCTACCTGGGTGACGCTGGCGCCTGTTTCGTCCGGAGTCAACGAGGGATTGACCTCCATGGTTGTCCCCTTCCTCCGCCGCTGGTCCGGTATAGCTGGCTGCTGGTCGGGATACAGACCCAGACTGGGCTTTTTCTCTCTCCCACGCGCCAAAGAAACCCGGAACTGGAAGGTCTCGGCGCGCGGCTATGACGCGCTTTCGCCGGAAATGACGCGTCTCCGCCCCCCCCCCCCCCCTGGGAAGTTTGAAAAAATTAAATTCCCACCGGGGGGAACCGCGCCATCGCCCCACTGACCAATTCGGCACGGGGAAAGGGGGGGGGAAACGGGCCTGACACATTCCGCTGTCTGCGGACGGTCCCGTGCCCCAAAACAAAAGGTGACTAAAGTTTTGCGTGCAATGGTCAGACCCGGTCCTCCCTGCAGACCCTGAAGAAGGTTCCTTTAGCAACATCTCAACATCAGTTCCTCAGAGGGAGGAAACACAAAGACTGACCAGGACTGAAGGGGCCGTTTTTAAAGATTATGGCAACGTGTTTCCTGTCTCGATGGGAGGGACTCCATCTCTCAGGGGCTGTCCTGGAAGACAATCAGGGAAAACCACCTTCTGAGCAAAGGAATCTTCCGAATGTCCTCAAACGGAGCTTCTTGAAGCACCGAAAGAACTAAATTCAAGTCCCATCGAGGCAGTGGAGGACGCACAGGAGGGGCCACATGCCGGGCCCCCTGCACAAACGTACGCACCAAGGGTCGCTGAAAGTAAACAGCCAAGGCCAAAATCTGACTCTTAACCGTACTTAAGGCGAGAGCCTGATCCACTCCACGCTGTAAGAACAGCAAAATCCGGGACATCACGTATGTATGGGGGTGCCACTTCATCTCTTCACACAGAGATGTAGGCCTTCCACGTACGATGGTAAATCTTTCATGAAGTGGACTTCCGTGCTCATAGCATGGTAGAGATCACAGAGCCCGACAGGCCTCGGTCCTTCAACACCTGGCTCTTAACAGCCACGTCGTCAAAGCCAGCGACTGTAAAGCAGGGTAAAAGATAGGACCTTGCGACAGAAGGTCTTCTCTCAGGGGTAGACACCAGGGAACGGCTGCCACCAGATGCACCAGGGACGGCGCGGCCAATCTGGAGCGATCAGGATTGTTGGTATTCCCTCGGCTTTCACCCTGCGCAGCAGGCGAGGAAGACGCCGAAGGGGAAGGAAAGCGTATTTTAGGCGATAGTGACCCCCAAGGCGCCACCAGCGCGACCGACGCGTCCACCCACGGATCCCTCAACCTGGTCACGAATCGTGACACCTTCCGATTGAGACGGGACGCTAGAAGGTCCACATCTGGAGTGCCCCATTTTTGGCACAGACTCCAAAACACCTGCGGGTGTAGCGGCCATTCTCCTTGGTCTAGCTTTTGGCGACTTACCAATTCAGCACCTCCGGAATGTACACCGCCGACAGAGCTGGAACGTAGCCTTTCGGCCCACAGGAGGACGTGCGCGACATCCGTCGCTGCAGCCGAGCTTCGTGTGTCCCCTTGATGATTGACATATGCCACAGCCGTGGCGTTGTCGGACTGGATTCTGACCGGTCGGCCTTGCAGACCCAGAGACCACTTGGAGAGACACAACTTGATCGCTCGGAGCTCCAGTACATTGATTGGAAGGCGGGACTCCGAGTCCAGCGCCCCTGGGCTGACTGGACACCCCAGTCACCCCCCCAGCCAGAGAGGTTGGCATCTGTCGTACTGTCCAGTGACACGGCAGAAACAACTTCCCGGTTCAGAGTACCGGAGTTGTCAGCCACCACACACTAGGGAGGACTTGGTCAGTCGACTCACCCGAATCTGGTAATCCAGAGATGAAGGAAGCTTGTTCCAACATGACAGAATCTTTCTGTAACACTCAAGTGTGGAATCGGACATACGGAACTGCCTCGAAAGAGGCCACCACCAGACCCAGCACTCAAGCAAAAGCGAAGCGACGCTTATTTCTGGGTCGCCAACCGCTGCACCGCAGATTGCAGAGTCTGGAGTTTTTCCGCTGGGAGAAAAACTCTCGCCTCCGAGGAATCCAGGACCAACCCCAGAAATTCCAGCCGCTAAGACGGCACCAGTAAGTACTGACTTCTGGATATTCAGTAGCCAACCGAATTCTCGGAGGGTCTGACAGGGGATAGACACGTCCTCTAATTCTGAGCTTGAGGAAGCTCTCAGAAGAAAGTCGTCCGGGCATCCCACCATAGCAAAACCGTGCTGCCGCAGCAGGGCCAGAATCGGGGCGAGCACCTTGGTGAAGACCCAGGGTGCCAAGGCCAGGCCACAAATTAAAAGTGGTCCTCCCTGACCGCAAAGCGCAGAAACCTCTGGTGTTTCACGCATATTGGGATATGGGTACGCGTCCTTGATATCCAAGGATGCTAGGAAATTCCCCCCGATGGAGCCCCCCCTTTGTGACTCTTTTGCTATTACTGTGTGCAAATCGACTCAACCCTGAACTTTTGCACTTTGACCCCAAAGCAATTGAGGGCCTTGAGGTCGCCAGCTGGACGGACCCCATACGACATTTCTTGGGGACATAGGTGGCAGATTGGAGTAAAACCCCTGAAACCGGCACAATCAGGCATCCCCTGACTAGTGTAGGTTGTATGCCTGGACCCCCTGACAGATCCTTCATGCGCACCGGAGGTTGGAGGGGGAAAAAAAAATCTCTCTCGATATGCCTGCGAATTGAGAGAGAAGAAACTATCTTGTACCCCGATGAAACTGAGAGCACCAATTTGCGGTCAAAAGAAGAGACCTCCACAGAGCTTGGAATTTGCTAAGCCGGCCCCCCACAGATGAGATGATGGGGGCAAATACAGTACCTTCATGATGGAGGCTCCCGGCTTGCGGGTACCAGGTGCGCTTTTGCCTTCAGTGGAACCTTCGCACCCTGGACCTACTTTCCTGGCACTTGGCGGGCGAAAAAAAACTCCTGGGGCAGTAAATTAAGGCACTTGGGAGACCTACGGCGAGATTAGCTCCGCCCCCCACCCCCCCCTCACCCAACCCTTCCCACCCACACTGCGGGAGCAGAGTGCTCTTACCGCCTACGGCATCTTTGATGTCATCCAGGGACGCCCCAAAAAGCCGCTTACCCTTAAAGGCCAAGTCCACCAGGGACTTCTTAGAGGACTGGTCCGCATACCAACACTTTAGCCACACGAGTCGGCATAGTACCACAGCGTAGGCTGAGGCCGTGGAGAGCAAGGGGTGCATATCCAGGGCCGACTCAGACAAATTTCAGACCTTGCACCAACTGGTCGGCCAGGTCTACAGAGCTCAGGAGCATTACGCGCCTCCAGCTCCTGCACCAGGGACTTAGCCCATTCAGTAAGTGTCTGCGACACCAGAGCCCCGGCCAAAACCGGTCTCACTGCCGACCAACACTGAATAAGGAGCGGGCCACAGCCTCAGCTCTCCCATCTGCGGGGTCCTTAAATGCGGGAGCCCCTTTCACAGGCAACGTGGTGGCCTTGTTCAGCCTGGACACCGGCGGGTCCACTGACGGAGGAGATACCCTTTTGAGGAGGATTTCCTTAAAATAAAGTGGGTAACGGATCTCAAAGTATTTTGGTACTGCAAAATCTTTCTGCGGCCGATCCCATTCCTTGTATAACAGTTTGTCCAGAGAGCTCCAACAAACTCCTTATCTCGCTTAGACCCTGAAGCAGAGTCATCCTCACTGTCCGCGTGACAGAGCCAGGGCCAAATGTAGAAGCAGCACCTTATTCTGCATCAGACATCCCCAGAAGCAGGGAGGGGGCACTTTTTACCCCCCTTCTGGCCACTTGCCGCTTCAATCCTTACAACAAACGCCTCGAAGACTGCCGTCACAGCATCCATGGAGGCCGCAGGAGCATTGAGTGTCAACTCTGGCATGGTTTGGGATGAAGCCTCACATGAGGGCCCTTGTGGTTCAGACTCCATGCTGTCCCACCTAAATATGCCACCTTAGTACTGAAGAAAAAAAACAGGACCCACCGGCCACCCTCCTGGCTGTCAGAGCAGGGGACCCTCGGGGACTCACCACCCAGAAACCAGGCTGTTAACTACTGTGCAGATCTGAGAGCGCTGTTCGTGCTGTATCATCCATCAGGAAGCAAAGCTACAGCGTTGGAGCTGGTATTCCAGACGCTAAAGGCCAAAATTTTCCCAAATGGTCGCCGACATGCAAAAAAACACCCAGTCGGCAGTTGATTGTAGATCCCAGGATGCAAAAATGCAGGGAAAAAAAAAAAAAATCGCTAAAAATCTCTAGAGCACATGGGCTTTAGAAGAGCCATGTCTTCTAACTCTAAGCAGAAAAAAACTGGGGCTGCACCCGGGGGACCCGCCCCCTGGGAGGTGCTGTACTGAGAAGTGTTAACACTTTGAAGTGCTGTTTTTTCTGCCTAGTCTCTCCTGAAAGGAAGGATGATAAAGCCTAAGGTCAACTGCTGCTGTGTCCGTCCATGAACGGAAGAGAAAGTTTCCCCCATATAGAAATGCAGCAGTTTCCCACCAGATGTGACTATAGGATGCAAGCGGTCAGCAGCATTAAAGCCCATCAAGTCCTAGTAGTAAACAGTGATGCAGATTACACTGCTTAAACATTTCAATAACGTCATAAAGTAAAAAGCTATACAGGCGGTCCGAGTTACAAACACCCGACTTACAAATGGGAGACAACAGGAAGTGAGGAACTTTACCCCTAGGTAGGGAAATAACTCCTGTAAGTTATTGGGGGAGAGGGGGGGGGAGAGAGACAAAAAACAAACGCGTCTCCACTGATGTTTAAACACAAGGCTTTTTTCAACATTTTCTAAATCCAATTGTCATTGGGACAAAAAGTGAGGTGAAATCTGTGCAGTGGCAGACAGTAAAATGTGTTTTCTTTTCTCCAGATTTTTGTATAGCATAGGGAATGGTTTAAAACCCTTGTATCATTTGTATCTATTGGCGTATAACTCATTTTCCCCTCAAAATAGAGGGTAAACTGTGCCTGCATGTTATACGCAGAGCGCTGTGGAGTTTTTTCCCCCCCTGAAACTTCAATCTCAAAGTTAAAGTGCGTGTTATACACCGATAAATACGGTAGCTTTGGCTGAAGTTACTTAACTTGAATTTGTTTGTCCAACAGGTAAAACATTTTTTAACAAATCTACAGACCCCACCCCCATCTTGTTTGTAACCCAGGGACCGCCTGTAATAGAAAAAAAGATTACCAACGTATTTTACGCTGCCAAGTCTAAAATTAGCAATGCTGTTTGCACCAACTTACCTCTAAATACAGAGATTTGAGATGTGAGATGCAGATGATCTGCAGGCAACAGGGATCCAAACACCAGAAAGTTTAGTCCTCATTCTCACCCTGCAATAAGAAATACAAAGGTTTAAAATGAAACCACTTTTTTCCCCTCCCAAAATGAAATATATATATATATATATATATATATAAAAAGCTAAGGGTGGGGCCAAGTCTGGTTCATTAATGTTAAAACAAAGTACCTAAGAGGAATTGCAAACACTTGAGTACTGGTAGAGCCTGAAACCATACCCAACATGTAGAAAAATTCTGGGAATGTTCTAGATGGAACCAGGATCAAATATCCAAAGGGATGTCTGTCAATGATGTTGTGAAAGCACAACAGTACCAAGTTCAGTGAACAAATCTAATTTTTATGTGTTTCACAGGCACAACATGAGCTTGAGGAAGAGGGATGTGGACATGAGCAAAAGAATTACCTCGTATTACCGCACTAATTCCGCAAATGAACTAGCCATGAGTAGCTTTCGTCAGGCTCCACAGGATGCACAACACTTGACTTCTCCAAGGAAACTGCAACTTCACACTTTTAGTACATGATTCTCAGAAGACAAGTCTTGTCCTAACATACTTTGACTAGCTATATATTAAAAATCTATGCTTAAAGGCACAGCTATACTATAATGCAGACTGTTACAACAGAAGCTACAGTGTAGCTTTTCAGATTGGACATAAAAGTTCAGAGCCTGAGCTGAGTTTGTCAGACCCAAGCTGAGCTTGGAAAAAAATAAATAAGTGTAATGGAATATATATATATATATACACACACATATATATATATATATATATATATACACACACATACACACACACACACACACACACACACACACTTAAGTGTCAAAACATGTTTAGTGTCCCAACAAGCTACAAAACGCATTTTTGGATAGAGTAGCAAAGCTAAGGTTTGTCTTTCGGTGTCTGATTTTTGCTCCACACTTGGCTCTCACCAACAGGGATACAGCAATAAGCCCGAAAAGGGCACTACTTTACCACTCTATCAAAGTCAAATTGGGAATTTTAAAGCTTCCAAGACAGCTGTAGGAAATCATGAGTAAACATACTGAATGGGCAATTTCAGTATTTACTCACAGAATTTTAAGTTGGTCAGCAACCCCCCACCCCAACAAAGCAACACCTGTAAGACTGCTCAATCACAGGAGTAAAACCAGCTTGTATGCAAAGTATTAAAACTCCTGGGCATTCACAAAAGGTTTAGCCTTGCTGTTCTAAAAATAAAGTACAGGTGTGCGCAAGGTAGCAAATTGCAATGCAATATGAGCCAACTAGTGCGTTTTTATCAGTCTGCAAAAGGATTTCTGAGCCTTATGTGCATTTTTACTTTGCAGCCAACTGCAATAAGACCTTTTATACATTTGTAGTATTCCCATCCACATGGAAATTAAAGGGGTCCCCTAAATCGCTTCCTTTACCTTGGTGCAGTCCTTCACTTACCTCATCGTTCGATTTTGCTTTTAACCACTTGACAAATGACGTCATACGACGTCCTCGACTTTGTGCAGCGATTTCTGAATGATGCCTGCAGCTACAGGCATCGGATATCACTGTCTTCTACCGGCGATTCTGTTCCGCCGCTTGATTGTTCTTATAGGCAGCCGGAGGGGATGTCCCCCAGCCCTCCTGTGCCATCGGAGGCTGAGGCACAATGTTGCGACGTCACGCCCGGGTACCCGGAAGTAAACAAAGCCACAATAGTGGCTGTCTGCATGAGATTGTGAAGAAAAATCCACCAATCTCATGCTTGTAAGCCTGGAGGAGTGATGTGGGGTCTAATTGACACCACATCTCTCCATAAAGAGGACCTGTCAGTGACTCCCATTACAAGGGACATTTACATTCCTTGTAATAGGAATAAAAGTGATAAAAAAGTTTTACAAACGCCCCTGTCCCCCATAGCTTGCAATCAGAAGTGAACACACATGCAAGTCCCGCCCACATATGCAAACGCAGTTCAAACCCCACATGTGAGGTATTGTTGCATGCAACAATTCTAGCACTAAACCACCAACTCAAAAATAGTAACCTGTAAAAAAAAAAAAAAAAAAAATAAAAAAAAAAATGTAAGCATCGCCTATGGAGATTTTTTAGGTACCGAAGTTTGGCGCCATTCCATGAGTGAGCAATTTTAAAGCGTGACACGTTAGGTGTCTATTTACTCAGCATAATATCTTTCACACACATATATATATATATATATTATATATAAAAAAAAGTCTAACTTTACGGTTTTAACTCATATATATGGGTTCCCGATTAATTTTCTAGCAAAATAAATAGTTTACATTGAGAGAAGTGCCAAAATAGGCCCAGTGGTTAAATGTCCTTATGTCTTCCGAGTAATCCTCACTTGTTTTGTCTTAGGCTGGGTTCACACTTGTTCCGACAACGCTCCTACATTGGGAGCTCATGTAGCATGACGTGTGAAAATCAATGTTTCCCTATGAGAGCCGTCTTAACTGATCCGACACAAGTCGGTCCGACTTTGAAAACACTCCCTGTACTACTTTGCTCCGACATTGATCCTACTTCAGCCCATTGAATATCATTGAAGTCAGACCAAAGTAGGAGCCTTGTCCTTATCAGACATCCGACATGTGATTACAGCAGCAGTAAAAGGAACTTCTCACTCTGGGATTGTTTTGATTGGTCAAAGAACAAGTCAGACTATCAAAGTCGGTTCAAAGTAGTATCCTGTTCATGAAAGTCGAATGGATGTAGGACCAATGTAGGATGAATGTAGGACCAATGTCGCAGAGCAAAGTAGGATGAAAGTTGTACTGCTGTCGTGTAGTATAGTGTGAACCCAGCCTGACTCCACACAGTAATGTGAGGCTTTCTCCCTGGTGTGGAGTGCCGTGCTCACCCCCTCCCTTGAACTACAGGATGCCCACTAACACACACACACACACCTCCTTTGTCTGGAACGTAGAGAGCATCTGGACTCTCCGGTAGTCCAAGGGAGGAGGTGAGCATGACACTTGCATTACTGTCGAGTTACAGACAGGACAAGAAGTGAGGATTTCTCAGAAGAAATAAGGACATTTAAAAGTGAAAGATGAAGGTCTGCACAAAGCCAAAGGAAGCTATTAAGAGGAGGAAAAAAAAAAAAAAAAAATTGTAGTTTACCGTTACATGCTTTTGGAAACCAGAATTTAATAAATGTTTTCCTGCTATGGGAAATGAAGAAATTTGGAAATCTTATTTGAATTTATTGCATGTTCGAGAGAAAACTCAAGTCTTGCCTTACATGTCATTACTTTGAAGCAGGGCCTTGGGCAGGCTGCCACAATTTTAAACAACTAGAAGGGCAAGAAGTTTATGTATTCTGTGTGAAACAAATTAGGGTTTGCATTTTAGAAGTCTGTTTAATGAAACCAATACTTCTGCAGTGCTAAAGCCTGTAACAAAGTGGTATTAAAATCAAAACCAATATAGAACAGAATACAAATTGAACTGCATTCATTTTCTTTAGACTCTCACTCTTCCCCTCATTTTGACCTGGTGATCTGGCCAGGAACATCTTCTGTATTAATTCCCCCACTGGATGAAGGAGCACCCTTGGTCAGTCAGTTGGGGGGGGGGGGGGTGTGGATGTACTAGCAGGATTTAAATGCATTAAACACATTGAAGACACCAGCTGGGGTTTGTCTTCAGACACCAACAGTTTTTAAAAGGGGGAGAACCCCACAGCAGTCGCAACATTAAAGTTGGTTAAAACGGATCTCCGCCAAAAAAAAAAAAACTTGAAAGCTGGCAGCTACAAATACTGCAGCTACTATTAAGACACTTACCTGTCCTGGAGTCCAGTGATGTCAAGAGAAGACAAGCGATTGCTCGTCACTCTGCTGCCCCCACCACCATCCTCGGTGAGGGAATCAGGAAGTGGCGCATTGCTGCTTCACTGCCCAGTTCCCTACAGCGCATGCACCGGGCTCACTGGTCCCGCTGTATTCTGGAAGCAGTTTCCCAGAACACATCGTGGGGGTGTATCTAATGTTCTGTGTGACCGTTAGTGGGTCCAAATACAATTCAGGTTTCCGATGAGTGGAAGTTCCACTTTAAGCTGCAATATAATAAATTGCTGCTTTTGGGTTTAATACGGCTTGAAGCTTTACATGGAAGATTTAGGGACACAACCAAAAGCGATTGGCTGAATATTAAAGTTTTGTGCATGGCAAAAAAAAAAAAACACCTTAACCACTTTAGCCCCGGACCATATTGCTGTCCAAAGACCAGAGCACTTTGTGATTGGGCACTGCGTCGCTTTAACTGACAATTTCGCGGTCGTGCGACGTGGCTTCCAAACAAAATTGGCGTCCTTTTTTTCCCCACAAATAGAGCTTTCTTTTGGTGGCATTTGATCATCTCTGCGTTTTTTTTTTTTTGAGCTATAAACAAAAATTGAGCGACTATTTTGAAAAAAAAAATGCAATATTTTTTACATTTTGCTATAATAAATATAAAAAAAGAAAAAAAAATGTTTCCCTCAGTTTAGGCCGATACGTATTCTACATATTTAATTCATTTACAAAAAAAAGGGGGTCGTTTTATGGCATTTTTATTAATATTTTTTTTACTAGTAACGGCGGCGATCAGCGTTTTTTTTGGTACTGCGATATTATGGGGGACACATAGGACACTTTTGACACATTTTTGGGACCATTGACATTTTTATAGCGATCAATGCTATAAAAATGCATTGTATTACTATAAAAATGCCATTGGCAGTGAAGGGGTTAAGCGTGTTCCTATTTGTGTTCTAACTGTATGGGGGGGGTGGACTCTAGGGGAAATCACTGAGCTGTTCATACATTGTAGGACGTAGAGCTACATGCTCTCACGAAACAGTGCCACCGTCCGGCAGTAATATGACGGCGGGTGGTCAGCAAGCAGTTAATCTCAGATGAATTTCATCTGCACAAAAATGTTTGTCAAGACTGCACTTGTAAGTCTGTAAATAGGGTCTCATGTACACTGCTGCTGGTAATATGTTTAGGAGCAGTTGGGCATAAACTGCTCCTGAACTCTCCATGTTAACTTATTACATGTAAACAGGATTGTTTAGGCTAACACTTGGGCGGTGGCAGTAAATGGCCCCTATTTAGCAGTGCTTTGATGTCAATTTCGCTGCTTTATTTGCCCCATAGCGGGGTGCTTTACACCTCCCACCCCCCGTAGTAGCAGAGAGGGTTGAAACCTCTGCAACAGCAATTCACGGGTGCTGTGTCCGTCCATAAACTCAGAGAAATGGATTTTACAGCGAGTACAAAAATCCTATTTTCTCTTCCGTTCATGGACACAGCAGCATTGACCTTAGGGACATCCCCCAAGCAGTGTCAAAATTTCTAGGGGGGGTGGGAACACAGCAAACCAAGCTTCACCCCAAATAAAAATAAAGTTTCAACGGAGGAACTCCAACCTTAAAGGGAAGGTTCACCCTCCAATTTCAGGCATGTCATGGGGCCCACCCACCCGGCAGTATGCCGTTTTTATTTTTCCTATACATACCTTTTTACAGGCTCTCGTCCCCTCCGGCGGTCCCACAGAACTCGGCGTTTATAATCACAGGCTGCGATTGACGTCCCTCAGCCCGGCGCAGACAGCGCGTCACAAGATGCCGAAGGAACCCGAACGTCGCTGCGCAGGCACCGTATAGGGACTCAGAGTTCGGGTCCCTTCTGCATCTCGTTACGCGCTGTCTGCACAGGGCTAAGGACCGTCAATCACAGCCTGTGATTGTAAACACTGAGTCCCGCGCGATTGCCGGACGGGATGCGAGCCCGTAAAAAAGGTATGTATAGGAAAAAAAATAAACACCGGCATAATGCCGGTCGGGTGGGCTTCAATGCATGCCTGAAATTTGTTTGGAGAGTGAACCTCCACTTTAAACTGCTGCCTACAACACCTTGCGGCCAAAGGAGGCATCTGAAGATGCACTCACATCCACCTTGTAACATTTTTACAAGGTGTGGATTGACAACCAGATCGCTGCCTTACACACCTGTAAAAACAGACGCTTGATGACGGAAAGTCCTAGAGGCACCAATCGCCCTGGTTGAATGCGCCGTAACGTGAAAGGGAGGCGCCCGCCCCTTTAGGGCATAGGCCTGAAGCACAACCCGTCTGATACACCTAGAAAAGGTGGCCAACGAGCCCACCAAACCCTTTTTGGACCAGTCACCAACACGAACAGTGAGTCCAACTTCTGGAACGGAGCTGTAGCAGACAAGTATGGCCCGAACTACATCCAAGGAATGCAAAGTGGCCTCCTTTGGACTTTTTGGCCGAGGACATAGGGATGGTAACACAATGTCCTCATTAAAGCGGAGTTCCACCCTTAAAATCACTTTCATTACATCCAGCATACTGGCGTCAGCATGCTGTTTTTTTAATGCTCGTACTTACTGTATATCACAACATTGAATTCCAGGCGCACCGCGGAGTGTAGCCGCTATAAGGCGTCACACGCCTTCCGGAAACAGCAGATTAGCATTCGAGCTTTTACTCGGTGCCTGCGCACAGACCCAGGAGCTGACTGCGCAGGCGCCGTATATAGCGCGTCACGCCCTCCGAAAAAACCCGAACTAGGACCGGCTATTTTCGGCGCCTGCGCAGTCAGCTCCTGGGTCTTTGCGAAGGCGCCGAATGCCAATCGGCTGTTTCCGGAAGGCGTGACGCCTTATAGCGGCGACACTCCGCAGTGCGCTGGGAATTCAATGTTGTGATATACAGTAAGTACAAGCATTAAAAAAAAACGCATACTGGCGCTGACGCCAGTATGCTGAATGTAACAAAAAAGTGATTTTAAGGGTGGAACTCCGCTTTAATGCGAAAAGCCGAAACAACCTTTGGGAGAAATGACAGCTGCGGTACCACCTTATGCTTGTGGATGACCAAGTAGGGAGCCTTGCAGGACAAGGCCACCAGTTCAGACACCCGTCTGACCGAGGTAATTGCTACCAGAAAAAACACCTTCTGGGACAGTCAACAAAGGGATCTTTCGAATGTCCTTAAAAGGAGACTTGAAGCACCGAGGACTAAATTCAGGTCCCATGGAGGATGCACAGGAGGGGGCCACATGCTGGACCCCTGCACAAATGTACGCACCAGGGAGTGGCGCCAAGGGTCGCTGAAAGTAAACACCTAGAGACGAAATCTGACTCTTAACCGTAATTAAGGCGAGAGCCTGATCCACTCACCGCTGTAAGAACAGCAGAATCCGGGACATCACATATGTACGGGGTGCCATTTCATCTCTTCACACAGATGTAGGCCTTCCACATACAAGGATAAATCTTTTGTGAAAGACTTCCGTGCTCGTAGCATGGTAGAGATCACTGATCCTGACAGGCCATGGTCCTTCGCTGCAGCCGAGCTCTGTGTGCCTCCCTGATTGACGTACGCCACGGCCGTGGCGTTGTCAGACTAGATCCTGACCAGTCGAAGCTCCAGCACATTGATTGGAAGGCGGGACTCATGGGCTGACTGGGTACCTTAGACACCCCAGGCCAAAGCACCGGTGATGCAGGGAGGACTTGACTAGTCGACTCACCTGAATCTGGTAATCCAGACAATAAGGGAGCTTGTTTTAACATGACAGATTCTCCTTCTGTAGCACACGGGTGTGGAATGGGGCATACAGGACTGCCTCTAAAGAGGCCACCACCAGACCCAGAACCCTCATGCAGAAGCGATGACCACTTGTGGGTCGTCAACCGCTGCACCGCAGACGGTAGTGTCTGAAGTTTCTGTTGGGAGGAAAATTCGCCTCTGAGGAATCCAGGACTAACCCCAGGTATTCGCCGAGATGGTACCAACACTGACTTCTGGATATTCAGAAGCCAGCCGAATTTTTCGGCGGGTCTGACAGGTAATGGGACACATCCTCTTCTAACTCTGAGCTTGAGGAAGCTCTCAGGAGAAGGTTGTCAAGGTATCCTACATTAACGATCCCACGCTGCCTCAGCAGGGCTAGAATCGGAGCGAGCACCTTGGTGCCGAAGCCAGGCCAAACTACAAACAGATTGGAGTAAAACTCCTGAAACAATTCCACCGAGGGAAATGGCACAATCACTCCCTTGGCCAGCCCGACAGATCCTTAGAGGAGGCTGGGGAAAAAAAAAAAAAAAAAACTTGGGGGTAGTGAAGGAGGGCCCTTGCTTATGGCGAGGTTACTTACTCTTCCCAGATTGTGCTCTTACCACCTGTGGCATCGACAGAGGAGAAACCCACTTTTTAAAAAAAAAAAAAAGTCCTCAAAAGGGATAACGGACCGCAAAGTATTTTGGCGCAGCAAAAACTTTGTGGCTTATCCCATTCCTTGTACAACAGTTTGTCCAGATATGGAACACAAGGAAACACTTTTGCGGTGCAGGGTGGCTTGTGGAACCGGCACATCCGCTGCCTCTGCCAAATCCTCAAGTTTGAGTATCCTGCACCGCAGTGATAAGCGCTCCAATAAACGCTTTATCATGCGCCGACCCTGAAGCAGAGTCATCCTCACTGTCTGTGTGGGCCAAGCCTGCATCATCTGACATGACAGAGCCAGACACAGTAGCAGGGTCTGGTTCTGTGTCAGAGCCATCCTCAGAAGCTGCCGCAGGGAGGAGTCCCTGAAGTGACAGAAACCTCCAGGAGCTGCAACTCAGCATGGGGAAGGAGGGAGAGGAAAGCAGGGTAGACCATCATTTGACCTCCCCAGGAAGGCACCAGCCATACCACCTTGCCAGGGCAAGGGGACACTACTTACCCATCCTGCAACACCGGCTGGAGGTATTGGACAGAACCAACATCTGCTAAACAGCATGGCTGTCGGCCAGACACTGACAAAGCCATAGAGAGCGGCCATATGTGTGCCCTTGGAGCAACGGGGCATGTCGTGGACGACCCAGAGCTGAGGGCCGGCACACTCTATGGCCGAGCATGGGGAGACTACAAGGATCAAGATCCAGCGTGTCACCCAGTCTGCAATTGATAGTAGATCTCAGGATCATAAAAGCAACAAAATTCCAGGGTACATGGACTCCAGAAGGCCAGGTCTACTCCTGACGCTAGGCAGAAAAAAACTGGAGCTGCCAAGTCAGAGAGTGTGTTATACCCGGGGACCACGCCCCCTGGGAGGAGCTGTACTGAAGAAAGTGTTTTAACACTTTTAAGTGTCATTTTTTGCCTAGTCTCTCCTGGAAGCAAATACCCTTAGGTCAATGCTGCCATGTCCATCCATGAACGGAAGGAAAAAAAAAAAGTTCAGAAGCCGTTAAGAGGCATTGCAAGTGCCAAACATGGCAACTCGTTTACATTCCCCCACAAAAAGCTTCTAGATGCAAATGAAACTAAACACTGCATGTAAATGCAGCTAAACTGACTTTAGATGCCAGTTAATAGCTGCCTAGTTAAAGCATTCAGGAGAGGTTAAATGTGCCGTGTACAAGAAGCCTAACTTGCAAATCTCCACTCTTATTCTGGCCAACCAACTAAAATCAGCAACGCTGGCCTAACACTTTAAGGGTGCCATTTCTTGCCTTCCCCACAGCTTGTTAATCAAGACACAATTAGGCATTTGCCATGCAGTCCCAACAAACATTCAAGGTCAGTCAACTAAAGCCCCCCCCCGCTATGTGAATTCCCACTTCAGTGTTGTGCAGAAGGTAACTTCAGGAGCATGATTTTTTCAGACTGTCTTTTAATAGGCTTCGTGAAGCCAAAAAGAAAGTAAATACAATTCTGTAACCACTTCAGTACAGTATTCAAATTAACTATTTTTATAAAAAAAGACAATACAAACAAACATTTTAAGAACGTCTTGTGACAGATCCATTTGTTCACTTTAGTTATATCAAGGTGGTACAGCCATCTTTTGCAGTGCACCTAGGCTCTGCACTCTTGTCACACTAAATTAGTATTTCCAAAACAAAAGCTCAAATTAAGCTTAGTTTCAATCCCATGACTATTTACATAACAGCAAGAGATCTAGTAAGACCATGCTGTAGTAGGAGACATACCCAATTACAGGAACGCAAAGGCATAACTCCCATTTGCTGAGCAAAGCCATTTCCTGCAACATGAATCTGCTCATTTACAAATAAGAGCTTTCTGTATCTGCAGCCTCAGAACAGCAGTATGAAACTAAGTAAAACGTACCCGAAGGATAACGCCCTCTGAACAGCTGTTCACATGCTACCAGTGAGATTAACCATATTTATATAAAAAAAGTGAACACAAGTTGACATACTACACATTATTGATTCAGCGAAGCTCCAAAAATCTTTATAAATACAGCCATTGGAAGGACGATCTTGAGTCAGGAAGGTATTTTAATCGTTGTGCGAGGCTGAGGACAAGAAGCAGGCACAGTTGTAAAGACACTTGAAGCAGTTGTCAGATCCCAGCATTTTACCCCTACGCTAAATCCCAACCCACATAGCCCCACTGCTAATATGATTTGTAGAGCTTTTAAGCATCGACACAAAAGGTATAGGGCTGCAAGTCTGATAAAGCAAGCCCTACCACAGATATCACTAGAGTACAATTAAGCCCCCCACCCCAAATCCTCACATCACACCCGTCATGACTTACTGTAGCTGTCATAACTGTCTCTGTAGGAGCTTCCTCCTGAGCGATCACCATAACCTCCTTGACTTCTACCACTATAAAAATATAAAAATAAAGCACAATCAAAATGATACAAGTCAAAATATAAATAAAAATGCTTTTTATTCTTCCAAGCATTGGGCCTTACCTGCTACCATAATAATCCCGGGATCCTCCGCCATAGCTGCCGCTTCCTCCACTTCGATCAAACCGGCCGCCGCTTCCATATCCTCCACCACCACCACCTTAATCACAAAACAAATTAAGTACATTAACTTTTGTGCAACAGAGTTAAACACACTTTTGTTTATCCAGCAACATCAGGTTAAAGTGGTTGTAAACCCTTAATCTAGGCTCACCTGTAGGTGCTTGAAATATCTCCCAGACCTGCATGATCCAGGAGATATTTGCAAGTCTCTGTAGGGCGATTGGTTCTGCGCCCAAGTTAGAAAGGGCATGCTAACTTGGGTCATGCTGTGAGTGGAGGCTCCCACGTGCATGAGTGACATTACGCGACTTCGGACACTCAGAGCCAGAGTTAAGACCCAGAAGGAAGAGGGGTGAAGAATGGCTGCTTGGAAGGAAGAGGGGGACATTGCGGGCTTCTCCTGCATGCAAGAGTCACATAATGGGTTACTATGCGATGCATAGTAGCCCTTACGTTTGCAGCCAAACAGGAAGCAACACCCATCAGGGTTTACTTTAAAGCAGAACTTTAACCATAACTTGATAAAGTTCTTTACATTCCACTAATACAAGTGTGCTGCAAATTGCCCCCCAGCATAGTTTGTTATTCTTACCAGAGGCTGTCATTTTGCTGAAGCACTAAGAAGCAGTATATTTATGTTGTCTGCAGATCAGCCTCTAGTGGCCGATTGTCAGCAGTGCTGGAAAAAGCATGTGCAGAGCAGGCAGTTACTGGATTTAAACCGTATTTTACATAGCCATCTATACTTTCTCTAGCAAGGCTTATTTTCTGACTAAAGTTCTACCCAAAAGTAAAACATCTGATGGCACCCCACCCCCTTAGGTGCCACCGTTTTAAAGGTAGCCTGTTGCCACTTCTGGGTGACCAGGCCATGGCAAAATTACATCAGCAGCTTAGTGATCATGCATGTCAAGTAGGGATCCAGCCACGAAGCTGAAAGGCTACACTGCAGGGTTCCCTTACCTGCAAACAGAATCCGAATCTTTTAATTTTAAATTCAACTGCGGTGCCAACACTGCTGGATTCCAGGACAAAGTTTGCTCTTTCACATTAATGCATTATGGTGAAAATCCAAAGCTGTACAACCCCTTTAAATACCACTAAAAGCAGTAAATTCACATTGTGTTGTCCAACACATTGGAGTAGGGGTATTTCTGGGGAGGGGGGGGTTGGTTTAACTAAAGCTGCCACATACAATTTCCTGTAGATTGAACCTTAGTTCTTGGTAAAGGAAAAGTTGCCCAAAAAAAAAAAAAAAAAAAAAAAAAAAAAAAAAAAAAAGTTGTTTAGCAAAGATTTAAGGTGAAGTTTAAAGGGCAAGTGTACCTTAAAGGGCTGTAAAGGCAAACAGTTTGTATCTTCATTGAGCACAATTTTCATCAAAAGGCATTTGCAATCTCAGACATCTTTCAAACCAAGTTAGCTTTTCAATGTAAAATGTTCCACATTTTTCTTGAAAATTAAAATCTACTTTTGGATGCCAAATGGATAATTTTTTTTACATAGCACAGATTTCTGGGAGGGCAGCCTCACCCACTGCTTTATAGGAGACCTTGTCCCTAAACTGCAAATTTTGTTGAACATGCGACACATTGCAAGATATTCTGGCTACAGAATCACAGCAACTAGGTTCTCTAGGGACCCCCTTTCACACTGGGGCAGGAGGTGCGCCAGCAGTAAAGCGCCACCATTTTTTAGCAGTGCTTTACTGCCAGTTTCATGGCACCATTTGGCTGGTTTTTACCCCCCACTAACAAGAAAGGCATAAAAACTGATGCAAAGCACCTCTGCAGAAGTGCATTGCCATGTGTCCCATTGATTTCAATGGGCAGGAGCAGTATACAAACTGCTCTGAAGATGTGGCTGGCAGGGCTGTACCGTTTTCACACTGGAGCAGCGGGCCAAGGTCTGTTTGCAGGTGCTATTTGCGCTAAAAATAGCGCATGCAAACCACTGCAGTGTGAAAGGGGGTCTAAGGAAAACCATTCATAAGCCATCCTAGGTGAGGGACTCAGGAAGTGAAGAGTTTCAGCTTCACTGCCCAGTTCCCTCCTGAACGGCACACGTCCCCACAAGGGAGTTTATTTCCAAAAGTGGGTGCCAAAAGGCAGAGGTTCACTTTGTGTGGACTTCTATGCATAGAATTTAAAAAAAGGCAAAAATGTAAAACAATCTATACACCACCTTCTACCATGAGCAAACATTTAATACACGATTAAACATGTTTTTACTTCAAAACACTACTGAACATACCACGGCCTCTACTTCCACGGAAGAACCCTCTTCCTCCTCCAGATGAGCCACCTCTGTATCCTCCTCTCCTGTCGCCTGAGGACTTTCCAGCCTGATCAACCCGAATCTGACGACCATCCACAGACTAAAACCAAATGAAACTTTGCATTAGTAAATAACAAACAATTAAACAGAATTGAGCTTACACTTGATGCAGCAGCTCACCTTCCCGTTCATCGCTTGCATGGCATCTTTCGCATCATCAGCATTTTCGAATGTGACAAAACCAAAGCCACGCGATCTCTTGGTCTCCCGATCCTTCACTACAACCACTGAAAACAAAAACCAAGTAGTTCTAAAGCCCGGCCAATGAATGAGAAGAGGAACACAAAGACTCAGTCACCTTCATACAAACTCACCTTCAGAGATGTTTCCGTATTTACAGAATACATCTTCCAGACTCTGCTCATTGGTATCAAAGCTTAAACCTCCAACAAAAAGCTTTCCATCGTCAGACGACATGATGAGATCTGCGGAAACAAAATGGCGCCGGACGGTCACTATAACGTGTTCGTTCACAAAATGGCCGCTCAACAGCTTGCGTCATTCGACTGCACGACCCCTCCCCATTCCAGTCACAACAGGCGGGAACCCAGGAAGGGGGTCAGCTAAGACTGCGTGGTATCGAAGTCCAGTCATTACCTCCGGGCACCCCACTCCCCAGCTACACAAGGCGACGCCTCATACTACCGCCACAGAGCACACGGTACATTAGGCGGAAACCGCAAGACTGGTTACTGTATAAAACACACTCACAGGCTGAAACCGCCGAATAACTATACTCTATCCCATCTACCCAACCGCCATTACACATTACCTTGTCCAAATGCAGCTTAAGGATCACAAAGAAAACAGCAATGCAGAGTGCGCAATGGGTGCTGCGCTCCACCTTATATAGCGCAGTGTAGCCTCGCCCACCCTATTCATCACCACGGTGGACTGTACCATCTACTTCCGTCTTTCCACTCTCGCCTCATTTTTCTCTACATATTATAACGTCAGAAATCCGGGTGGCAAAAGCAATTACCTTCTTATATTTTTTTTACATAGATTACCGAATAAATACCATTATCCGCTATACTGTAGTTTAAGTAGTACATGCCACCCCTTGAAAATAAGTGGTCTCTTCTAGTACCGAGGCGCCTTTGCAGCGCGGGCAGGAGGAGTTCTATCATTGGCTATACGGAGGTGGTGAGGGCGGGAAATAGTTACTGTATTGCCATTGGCTGTACATTAGTGGTGAGGGCGGGAGAACTTATTGTACTGTGTGAGTGTGAACGGCTGGTTAGAAAATGGCGGACTCTTATGGAGAAGTAAGCTGCACGTGCTTTGTTATAGGCGGAAGACTTTTTTTTTTTACGCTGATATGTTCAAGAGATGTATTAAATTAATTGCCCTCATTAATGTTTTTTCCTTTATTCTCATCTTGTGATCCACTTCCTGATTTGAAGTACAAACATCACCCTCAGCATTTCTATAACAATGTGGAGGTTTTGTTGGTTCATGAAAGAAAAACAGTGAGCTAAAAACATTCAACACATATAATAAATATATGTAAAGCGCTGTATATATATACACACAAGTAGGGTGACCAGACATCTCCAGTTTCCAGGGACAGTCCCCGGAATGAGGACACTATCCCTGGATTGGATTTGAACATAGGCCTGGGCCTTGCTCAGTTTAGGGGATGTAGCCGGGGCCCGAAGAGTGATGCCACGTACACTCGATTATTTTTCAGCATGTGCAAAAAACGACGGTTTTTCAACTTCATCATTAAAAACGACGTTGCCCACACACCATCGTTTTAAAAAAAATTGAACAAAGCGCAGTGACGTACAACGGCACTCTAAAGGGGAAGTTCTATTCGCCTTTGGGCTGCTTTAGCTGATTTCTTGTTAGTAAAAGACAATTTGCGCTTTTCTGTCTGTTACAGCGTGATGAATGTGCTTACTCCATTATGAATGGTAGTTTTACCAGAACAAGCGCTCCCATCTCATAACTTGCTTCTGAGCATGCGTGGGTTTAAAACGTTGTTTTAGCCCACACACGATCATTTTTTTACAATGCAAAAAACAACAGTTTAAAACAACGTTAAAAAATGCAGCATGTTCGAATTTTTTTTTTGCTGTTTTTCAGAACCTGAAAAATGATGTGTAGCCCACACACGATCATTTTAAATGAAGTTTTTCAAAAACAAATTTTTTTTCATGCCGAAAAATGATCGTGTGTAGGCAGCATTAGAGGCTGTGGGCAGAGAGCGGCAGCTGAGCTCAGTTGACGGTATCTAGCAGCAGGAACAGAGGGGAAGTGGATCCAATTAAGGGGCTGCCAGTGTTATACAAGGCTTCAACACAGGTGTGCTTTGGGTTTCTGTGAATAGGCTACATTGCACTGTGACTGTCTCTGGCATAATGGATGGTATCATAACTCACAGGCACCAGGCACTCTATCAGGGCTCTGGCTGGCTCTGTCACAGGGGCTGATTTACTATTGAAGCCAGGGCCGATCCTAGGGTAAGGTGACCAGATTTTTAAAATGAAATCCGGGGACATATTTTTTGTTTACTAGTAATGGCGACAATCAGCGACTCTCTGCCCATTGCTGCCCGCCTCACAGCCTTTCAAGTCTTACTCTTCGTGCCCCGGCTACTACTGGGTGGGGAGCGGAGGAAGATCACTCCCCCAGGGAAGGCAAGGAGATAAGCAGGTGGCTGGCCAAGATTTGTGCCAAGGCAGAACATGTGAGTGAAGCTAAATGGGCATGCGCCCGAAACTGAAGAAATATTCCCTCCACTCCGATCAGCACATGATCATCAGAAAGGGGCACAGATAATGGGAAAAATACAACCCCCTATGCTAGTAGGCACGGCGGAGTGGGGGGTGTAATTCTAATTTTTTTATTTAAATTCTGCACTGACTATCTTTGAAATTGCCCCTGCCCCCTATTAAATCCAATCTGGGGACAAAACCAGGGACAGACTTGGTCCAGGGACAGTGTCCTCAATCAGGGGACTGTCCCCTGAAACTGGGGATGTCTGGTCACCCTATCCTAGGGTCACATGCGCCTGCGTGCAGAAATATTTCTGGCGCCTCATACAAAGGTGTGGTCACCTTACTAACTCCTCCCCCTTTACAAATGTTTCTATGGCAACAATTCAAACACAGAGATGGGGCTGAAAGAGAGAGAGAGAGAGAGAGGTGGGGCTGAGAGAGAGAGAGGCAATTGTGAGAGATTCATTCATAAAAACAAAAAAAGCGTGGGGGTCCCCCCAAATTCCATTACAGGCCCTTCAGGTCTGATATGGATATTAAGGGGAACCCCGCCGTCATTAAAAAAAAAATTCATGTGGGGTTCCCCCCAAATATCCATACCAGGCCCTTCAGGTCTGGTGTGGAATTTAAGGGGAACTCCACGCCAAATAAAAAATAAAAATGGCGTGGAGTCCCCCCAAAATCCACACCAGACCTCTTATCCGAGCACGTTGACCTGGCCGGCCGCAGAAAAGAGGGGGGGACAGAGCGCGCCCCCCCCTCTCCTGAACCGCACCAGGCTGGATTTTGGGGGGGACTCCACGACATTTTTTTTTTAAATTTGGGGTGGAGTTCCCCTTAAAATCCACACCAGACCTGAAGGGCCTGGTATGGATATTTGGGGGGAACCCCACGTAATTTTTTTTTTTAAATGACGGCGGGGTTCCCCTTAATATCCATATCAGACCTGAAGGGCCTGTAATGGAATTTGGGGGGACCCCCATGCTTTTTTTTTTTTTATGAATGAATCTTCTCACAATTGCCGGGAGCCGACAATTCATTATAGCCGCGAGTCAGTTTTAAACTGCTTTTTTCCTTCAGATTGTCACTTTTCACATGCTGACATTACACCCAGGGCCGCCATCAGGGGGGTACAGGCAGTACACCTGTAAGGGGCCCGGGGGTCCGGAGGTGCCCAGGTGCCTGGAGGCCCCCAGGGCCCCAGATGGTAACCCCCCTCTTTTTTTTGAATTTTTTTTTTTATATATATTTTTTAATATATTTATTTTTTATTTTTATTAAAGGTTCAATTTTTTTGCTTTTATTTTTTTAGCAGTCCGGAGGTCCCCAGGGGCCCAGAGGCCCCCAGGGCCCCGGGTGGCAACCCCCCATTTTTTTATTAAAGGGCCAATGTTTTTTTTTTGGGGGGTCTGGAGGTCCCCAGGGGCCCGGAGATCCCCAGGGCTCCAGATGACAACCCCCCTTTTTTTATAAAAAAAAAATAATTTTTATATATATATATATATATATATATATATATATATATATATATATATATATATATATATATATATATATATATATAGGGCTGTTACTGATCAAAATTTTTGTGTTCGATTTATCGTTTTTTATTTTAATCGATTAATCGACTAATTTCGATTAATTATAACGCACATACAGATCCAACTACTTTTAGCCGATCTCCTTGCAGGCTGATTCCCAGTGCAGCTACCAACCACTGGAAAAATAGATAGGATACAAAAAACACAAAGGCAGCACTCGATGGGAATAGCATTAAAACTTTTATAGTCTTCAAGTAGGTAACAAAATAAATTTGGCACTGGAGATAAAACCGATCTAGCTACATAAACTGTAAAAGTGGTGCGAGTAATACCAAACGGTACCTGAAGCAGTCATAAAAACATGTAGTCAAGTATGATACTAGTATAAAAATGTGTACAACGATACCACTGCTGAATCCAGGTGAGGAGGGGTTAACATCAGTCCATCGGCATGTAGATGTCCCATGAAGGGAACTATCACAACTCCCAGTGGATGGTTGTAGAATCCCAGGTTGATAGAGGGAATTGATAGAGGGAAGTGTAACAGCCATTGCGTGTGGCAGATAATAAGGTCCCGCCGACATGCAGATATGTAGGTACAGCAAAGGAGCCCTTCAGAAGGACACTGCAAGCCCCGCCGGTGTCCATGACGTTACTGGATCTCCAACGGAACTCCCTGAAGGCCCAGAAGCCGGCGGAGAGGCGAGTACCAATCAAAAGAATTTTAATCGATCAAAGATATTTTGATCGATCAAAAAAATTAAAGATTAATCGATTAATTAAAAGTTAATTTGCACAGCCCTAATATATATATATATATATATATATATATATATATATATATATAAAATATTATTATTATTAAAGGGCCCAGAGGGCCCCAGATGACAACCTTTTTTCTTATAAAAATGTTTTAAATGTTTTATATTTTAATTTTTTTATATATAGATATATTTTTAGTAAAACCCCCTTGTTTTTTTTAGAAAATGTTTATTTATTTTATATATATATATATATATATATATTTTATTTTTTATTTTTTATTAAAGGGCCCAGAGGTTTATTTTTATTAAAGGGCCCAGAGGTCCCCAGGGACCCCGGATGGCTACCACCCTTCTTTTTTTGTAAAGGAACCCCCCGCTTATCAAATTGCGGCAGCCCCCCCCCCCTTCTCAATTTCAGGCGGCAGCAACCCCCCCCCCCCCCCGGTTCTCTGCTCCAGGAATATTTCACTTTTATTGTTGCACTTTAACCACTTCCATACCGCGCCTATTCTGGCATATATATTATTATATATATTTTATTAGCAGACACCCTAGGGAATAAAGTGGCGGGCATTTTTTATTACAAATTTCCAATGGTATTTGCGCCAAAAAATTTCTAACACCTTTTTTTTTTTTCTTGCTTAAAAAAAACCTGTTTCATGAATTAAAAAATAACAAAGCAGTAAAGCTGACCCAATTTTTAGGGATAATGTGAAAGATGATGTTACACCGAGTAAATAGATACCTAACTTGTCACGCTTTCATATTGCGCACACTCATGGAATGGCGCTAAACTTCGTTAATAAAAATCTCCATAGGCGTCGCTTGACTTTTTTTTCAGGTTACCAGTTTAGAGTTACAGAGGAGGTCTAGTGCTAAAATTATTGCTCTTGCTCTAACGCACGCTATGATACCTCACATGTGGGGTTTGAAGGGTGTTTACATATGTGGGTGGGACTTGCATGCAAGCTACTAGGGACAGGGGCATTTAAATTTAGATTTTTATTTGTTTTTGTTTTTTTAACATAATGGGCCAGATTCAGGTACATCTGCGCATTATTGGACCGGCGTAGCGCACCGCCTTTACGTTAGACTGGCGCAATGTAGCGGCGCAATCACCCTATTCTCGTCGGTTTTACGCAGAAATTTGCACCTGCGCAACATTATTTCAGAGGCACAAGGCGGAGTAATACAAATTGGGAAGGACGTGGGCGTGTTACATTGAAATGAGCCGTGACCCTATGCAAATGAAGGGCCGGCCGGCTCGTGCATGCGCGCTTGAAGCAGACCATGGTCAGTAGTGTTGCTCACGAATATTCGCATTGCGAATATTCGTTACGAATATTGCATATTCGAGTATTCGCGAATAAATCGAATATCGCGGTGAATATATATATATTTTTCAAATTTATTTTTAAAACAGATCACACCCTAGTGATCTCCATCGACGTCTAAAAGCATTGCTGGTATGATTAGAGACCCTGGGCCGAGTAGCTGAGGCGATCCTTTTATGTTGCCGAATATTCGCAATGCGAATATTCGTATTACGAATATTCGCGAATGCGTTCTCTGCCCTTCTGTGTTTTGTGTATAAAAAAAATAGCTTTAGTTTAGTCATATAAGTTTGTGTAAGTAGAGTTAGGGCCAGATTCACGAACACTTGCGCTGGAGTATTTGGATATGCGCCGCGTAACTGTGATGATGCGCCGTAGTTTCTATGTGCCCGTACCCACCAAACTAGATGCGCCCAATAACGGGTCATTTGCGACCGGCGGAACGTTCCGACGCCAGAGTATCGTCAGCGCTTATTTTCGCTGGGCGCATCAGTCGCGCCCATTGATTTCCCCTGCAAATATGCAAATGAGGGAGATTTCCCAATTCACGAACGGATTAGCACCATACGCTGGCTACATGCGCCGCGCGTATCTGGTCCGTCCGGCGCAAAGTTATTTCTACAAAAGGCTGCTTTATCTTTACTCCAGACGGTCACAGGTCAGCAGGAGAGCAGCTACAGCAGCGTTACCGACGATAGGAGCTAGCTGAGCACCCCCACTTGCAAGGAAAACACCTCTGTGTGCCAACATGCCAGGGGCAATTGTGGTCCTAGAACTACTGATGGGTCCCCTGGAACCAAGAAGGCGGCCACGTGAGAGGATATACCGCACTCGTATGAACCTCTTTGGCATGGGGGAGGAGGAGGTGTATCGCCTCTTCAGATTCAGCCCTGATACAATACTTGAACTAACCACAACCCTGCAGGATGACATCACCAGCAAGACATACCGCTCACAAGCAGTGCAGCCACTGGTGAAGGTCCTGGCAACACTTCATTTCCTTGCCAGTGGATCATTCCAGCGTACAAGTGGAGTGGTGGCTGGGATGTCACAATCCTCCATAAGCAGATGTGTGCACCAGGTTGTCCCTGCAATCCTCAGACGCATGTCCAACCAGTTCATCAGACCAACCACTGAGGAGCTGCGGCAGAAGGCAATGACAGATTTCTACAACATTGCCAGATTCCCACGCACTGTGGGGGCCATTGATTGCACACATGTGGCCCTACAGCCCCCCAGTGCCACAGAGCACATATACCGCAATCGGAAGCATTGGCATTCCATCAACGTACAGGTGATAGCCGATGCCCAACGCCTCATATGGCACGTCCGTGCCAAACACCCCGGGTCCAGCCATGACAGTTTCATATACAATCAGAGCCCCATCCCAGCAGAATTTAACCAGAACATGTATGGGGACAGCTGGCTGATTGGTGAGTGACATGGGAGTCAGGCATGACTATCCCCTCCCGTGATGCACAACAGAAATCGCACATGCATGACTAACATTCTCCTGTCTTTTCCCTTACAGGTGACTCTGCATATGCACTGGGACCCCATCTAATGACTCCTTTCCGGAACCCCCAAACCAGAGGAGAGAGAAAATACAATGAAGCACACATCAAAACCCGTGCAGTGGTGGAGCAAACATTTGGGCTCTTGAAGTCCCGTTTCCGATGCCTGGATAAGTCTGGGGGGACCCTATTGTATTCCCCTACCTTCGTGTGTCAGATCATCGCTGCATGTTGCATTCTGCATAACTTTGCTATGAAAAAAGGCCTGCATATTGACATACGTGATGACCTGACCCCCGACCCACACAGTCCCCACCTGCCAGAGGACACCCAGTCTGCTGATGGAAGAGCAGTCAGGAGGGTCCTCGCCGTAGGCATCTTTGGACACTAACCCAAAACATTAATCACACAGACAGTGCACGCGTGTACACCACTGATGTCCCTAGATCACACACACCACATCCACATCACATTGGATTAGCCCAAGTCCAGCATGTAGGAGTTGGGAGCAGTAACGCCGCGTCAAGGCCCCAATGATGTCACTGTCCATTCACACACCTTTCACACGTCATTCATACAGCCGTGGGGTTAACTTCACCACCACGGCCGAGGGTGACACCCCTTACTTTCAGGAGTGCCACCCTCTCACATTCACACACCATTCACACTGTCCCCTGCACTCCTGACCGTGTGCAGTACAAAAATAAATTAATAATATCATATCCTGATAAATAAAATAAACAAAATCTCATAACCTGAGCAAAAGAAAAAATAAACTCATGACCTGAGTATGTCCAAATCAAAAATATAAAACAAAAAAAAAAAAAGGCCTCATCGGGGATGCCGGGGGCTTCTTCTGGGGGCCCCTCTCTGGCTCCGCAGCTGCCTGGATGGAGTGGGTGGGGGTGGGGGAGCATCTGGAGGTGGCTGATCCCCAGGTGGGCCACTCCTGGCAGGTGTGGCCTGCATGCCCTCCAAGGCCCTGGCTATCCGTCCAAGGTAGGAGTTGGTCTGGGCCTGCATCCGGAGCTGACGGGTGACCTGGTAGTGCTGGGCCCGCCGACTCAGCCTCCCCTGGTCCCGGATGGCAGCACTGTTGGCCTGGACGGCTGCAGTAAGGTGCTGGATATCCCCCTGCACCTCCCCCAAAGTGGTGACCACTGCAGCGCAGTTGCAGCTGACATCCTGCACTGCGTTGCTGAGGTTGGCAACGGAGCCCAGGCTGTCAGACACTTTCTCCAAGTGCACCGCTATGGCCCCCATCTGTTCCGTCTGCCTGGCGTGATCCCTCGCCAACTGGTCCTGTATACCATCAGACACCCCCCTGGTCTTCTGGGTCGCCTTCCTGGGGCCAGAAGATGGATGTCCTCGGGTGGAAGGAGTCGCCCTTGAGGGGCTTCCAAGGATGGGGGAGGGGACGACAGACGGCCCAGGAGAAGGGGAGGAGACAGACAACACTAATGAAAAGTCCTGCTCTGCCACAGCAGGATCCTCCACAACCACCTCGGCAGGTGTGGTGTGGCCACTCTCCTCCTCCACAACCTCTTCACCACCCAGTGGCTCAGGCACACAATGGCGTGGGGGGGATGGGGTGGAATGCACGCTGACAGATGATGGCCCAGCTCCGTCATCTGTGGATGACACAAAGCAGACACATGTTGGTGGTCCCACACACTTGGCACATGTACCCTCCCCCCCCCCCCCAAATGCAAAACAACAAATAGGGGATTATAAAACACTTACCTGTCCTTGTGCCTTCCTCCACGGAGTCATAGCCTGCGACCCCCTCCACCTGCTCCCTCTCCAGGCAGCGAGCAACCACCTCCTCCTCTGCGGTTAGGGTGACAGGACATGGGGGACCACCACCTGTGCCCCTCTCATACCTCCTGATGGAGGCCACCTTGTCCCTCACCTTGCGCCGCAGGTCATTAATTTTTTTTTGTATGTCCCCAGCAGTCCGGGTGGAGTAGCCCAGGACATTGACCCTGGCAGCAATCGACTCCAGGATGCCCTGCTTCCTCTCCCGGCTGGTCTTCCGGCTTTTTTTGCCATGGAGAAATTCATTATCCGTCTCCATTGCCGAAATGATTACTGAGACCTCCTGGGCATTAAAATTCAGGTTCCTCCTCTCTCTGGGGGTAGCGGGAGCAGCCATCACAGCACAAAAGTATCTTCCCTGGGGTGGGGGGAAGCGGAACTACTTTTGCGCCGGAATGGCGTTTCCGCCAGCGCTTTTAAGCGCCCAGCGGAACGCATTGCGCTGACGTTTCCCAGGAAGTGGTGCCGACGGAAGTTGTGAGCATGCGCACAAGGGGGGCGAGTGGAGCCGCACTCACTGCGCATGCTCCGTGGATGATGCGCTGAACGTAAGCCTCTGCGCTGGGCTCCGCCCATCATTTACATATGATCACACCCACTTCCACTTGCGTCGGGTTACGCCAGCGCATTATCGTTACTCTGGCGCAAGTTTACGCGCAACTGCTATGTGAATTACAGGACTTGCGCTGAAAGGGTCTTCAGAGTAACGTAAATGAGAAGCGTTACTCCAAAGGAAAGATACTCTCATCTACCTGAATCTGGCCCTTAGTGTTTAGTGCCTATTAGTTTAGTAATCCAGGAAATGATCTCCGTTTTCGCGTGTTGACGAGAATTTCGCAATCAATTTCGCATTCGCACTAGCGAAATTTCGCTATTTTTTATTTTTTTTTGATAAAATATCACGAATATTCGATATTAACGAATATTCGAGAATACGTTCTCTGCCCTTCTGTGTTTTGTGTATAAAAAAAAAAAAAATTAGCTTTAGTTTAGTCATATAAGTTTGTGTAAGTAGAGTTAGTGTTTAGTGCATATTAGTTTAGTAATCCAGGAAATGATCTCAGTTTTCGCGTGTTGACGAGAATTTCGCAATCAATTTCGCATTCGCACTAGCGAAAATTTTGCATGTTTTTTTTTGATAAAATATCATGAATATTCGATATTAACGAATATTCGCAAATATTCTTCTATATATTCGCGAAATATTGCAAAATCGAATATGACGTATTCCCGCTCATCACTAATGGTCAGCACCTCTGTGCGCATGCTCACAACTTGGGAACGGCGCAATCAGTGAAATTGGAAGTGGACTAGGGCAAATTAGTGAACTACGCAGACAGCATAAATAGACAGAGACAAACGCACTTCCTTTGCAAAAGTACATCCCTTTGTATCCTTCCCTATACAGCAAGGTGCTTTTGTTCTGTTGTTTATTATCGTTTGTTTGTGACGTGTCTTTGAGAGTGATTTTTGTCTTTTATGTGTTTTCTCTGTTGTTATTTTGTTTAAATTATATTTTTGATGGCCATTTTTTATTTTTGCTGGTCAATTTTTATTTTTTTTGGTTCTGTTTGTGTATGATTTGGGAATGTGGGGGTGACATTCCTGCGGGAAAAGGGGGGTCACCCTCAATTTTGGCGGAGAAGGGTTCCCCAGGACCAGGGAGAAGTGATCACCAGGTCCGTGTGAATGGTGTTTGAATGTACAGTGACATAATTGGAGCCTTGGCGTGGCGTTGCTGCTCACAAGTCCTGCATGGTGGACTGGTGCCAATCCAATTTGATGAGGATTTGGGGTGTGTGTGCTAGGGACCACAGTGGTGTGCATGCATGCATTCTCATTGTGCCATGATTAATGTGTGTGTTTAACGTGTAAAGATGCATAATGTGAGCTGGCATGAGATGGGGTCCCAGTGCATATGCAGAGTCACCTGGAAGGGAAAAGACAGGAGGATGTTAGTAGTGCATGTGCCCCTTGTGATGTGTGCATCATGGGGAGGGGGGGCAGTCATGTCTGCCACCCATGTCACTCACCAACCAGCCAGCTGTCCCCATACATGTTCTGTTCGCAATCTGTGGGGATGGGGCTCTGATTGTATATGTAGCTGTCATGGGTAGTGTCATGTGTTGGGCTGGTGATGTCCTCCTGCAGGGTTGTGGTTAATTCCATGATGGCATGAGGGGTGAATCTGAAGATGCGAGACACCTCAGAATCACCCATGCCATAGATGTCTAGGCGTGTGTGATATATCCTCTCCCGTGAAGAGTGAAGATTGAGGGGCTTGTAACAGCTAAGAATAAAAGGATTTTTAATAAACAGCTTACCTGTAAAATCCTTTTCTTGAAGTACATCACGGGACACAGAGCGCATAGCCATTACACTTGGGTTATATGGGTACCTTCAGGTGATGGACACTGGTGTAATCAATTTCACAGGAAGTTTCCTCCCTATATAACCCCCTCCCACTGGGAGTGCTTCAGTTTTGTAGCAAGCAATTCCTCCGAGGTTACACAATGTTCCCCAAAAGAGGGGTGGGAGCTCTGTGTCCCGTGATGTACTTCAAGAAAAGGATTTTACAGGTAAGCTGTTTATTAAAAATCCTTTTTTCTTTATCGTACATCACGGGACACAGAGCGCATAGCCATTACACTTGGGATGTCCTAAAGCAATGCTCTATGAAGGGAGGGAGACTGTAAGGCCAAGAATAGCCAAACAAAAAATTATCAGGAAGTAAAGTAGCTCCACCAACAGAGAAAAGGGGGCGCGACCCGGACCAGAGGATTCTATACTGCTGCCCGTAGGACCGCCTGCCCAAATGCTGCGTCCGTACCCTTTGCAACGTCCAACTTATAAAATTTAGTAAACGTATGTACGGAAGACCAGGTTGCCGCCTTGCAAACCTGTGCCATAGAGATCTGATGGTGTGCCGCCCAGGAGGCACTCATGGCCCTCGTAGAATGGGCTTTAACTGATAAGGGAGGTGGAACGCGCTTCAGACCATAGGCCTGAAAAATCAGCTGCTTAATCCACCTAGCCAAGGAAGACTTGGCAGCCGGCTGACCCTTCTTGGGGCCATCCGGAAGAACAAAAAGCACATCTGTTTTCCGAATCTTCTCTGTAGCCTTGAGATAGACCCTCATGGCTCGAACCACGTCCAAAGTATGAAGCAGTCTTTCCTCTCTGGACTGGGGAGTAGGAAAGAAGGATGGTAGGACTAGGTCCTGATTCAAGTGAAAACTGGATATGACCTTAGGAAGGAAAGAAGGTTGAGGCCGCAGAACCACTCTGTCCTTATGCAGAATAAGGTATGGCTCCCTGCATGACAAGGCTGCCAGCTCGGAAACCCTTCTGGCCGAAGCCATAGCCACCAAGAAAACCAACTTTTGGGTTAGTAGCACAAGAGGGATTTCTGTCAGAGGTTCAAACGGCTGCCTTTGTAAAGCTGACAAGACCAGATTTAAATTCCAGGGGCAGAGGGGAGCTCTAATAGGGGGATTCACATGCAAGACCCCCTGCAAGAAGGTTTTCATAAGCGAATGGGTGGCCAAGGGTCTTTGAAACCATATCGATAAAGCCGACACCTGCCCCTTTAGAGTACTAAGAGCCAACCCTTTGTCAACGCCAACCTGGAGGAATCGCAAGATCCTGTCAATAAAAAACTTTTGAGGGTGCCATTTTTGAGACTCGCACCACTCCACATAGGTTCTCCAGACTCTGTAATAAATATTTCTAGAGACTGGTTTCCTAGCCTGAATCAACGTAGATATGACCTGAGCTGAGAGGCCTCTGCCCTTAAGAATTAGGGATTCAGCCGCCAAGCCGTCAAATTTAGCTGCTGTGAAGCAGGGTGGCAGATTGGGCCCTGAGACAGCAGATCTGGGCGCAGGGGGAGCGGCCACGGCGCCCCGACTGACATCCTCACGATGAGTGCATACCAAGCCCTCCTGGGCCAGGCTGGGGCCACCAGGATCACAGGCCTGCGCTCCACCCTGATCCTCCGTAGAAGGCGGGGAATCATCTGCAGTGGAGGGAACGCATACAGGAGAGAAAACTGGTGCCAGGGGCAAACCAACGCATCGGTCCCGTAGGCCGAGGGATCCCTGGCTCGGGATATGAATTTGTCCAACTTTTTGTTGGATCTTGTTGCCATAATGTCCACATCTGGAACTCCGAATCTTTGGCAAATCTCTTGGAATACCTGGGGGTGAAGAGACCACTCCCCCGGGAGCAACTGTTGACGACTCAAAAAATCTGCTTGAGAATTGTCTATCCCTGGGATGAACACCGCCGAGATGCAGGGTACATGGGCTTCGGCCCATGAGAAAATCAGGTTTACTTCCCTTTGGGCCGCTAGGCTCCTCGTGCCCCCCTGGTGGTTTATGTATGCCACCGCAGTGGCATTGTCGGACTGTATCCTTACTGGCAGACCCTGAAGGGGGAGAGTCCAGGCGACCAGGGCCAGCCGAGCAGCTCTGATCTCTAGGATATTGATGGGAAGCAGTTTTTCTGCCTCCGACCACTGCCCTTGCTGGGTCTGTCCTTCTAGAACTGCCCCCCAACCTGACAGGCTGGCATCCGTGGCTACTATCTTCCACATGATGGGGCAAAAGGATTTCCCCTTTGACAAATTTTGAGGGACCAGCCACCAGAACAGGCTGTGCCGGACTCCTGGGGAGAGAACTAACGGACGATCTAACGCCTGAATGGACTTGTTCCAAGCAGAGAGAATGGCTGCCTGGAGATATCTGGTATGGATCTGGGCGTAGGGCACTGCCTCGAAGGCGGCCACCATCTTCCCCAGCAGTCGCATACATAGGCGAATAGTCGGCCTCTTCTTGCCTAAGATCACTTGAACTGCTTGAGTTATTGATCTGACCTTTGCTTGAGGTAAAAATATCCTCTGGCAGTCTGTATCTAGCCGAAGGCCTAGATATTCCAACTGCTTTGTGGGTTTCAATATCGATTTTTCTTGGTTCACAATCCACCCGAATTCCTCTAGATGCCGAACTGTGCGAACTACTGCATGATTGAGGCTGGAAGCTGATCTGTCGATAACCAGAAGATCGTCCAGGTATGCCAGGACCAAAATGCCTTCTGTCCTTAGGACGGCTAGCACCGGGGCTAACACCTTTGTGAATACCCGCGGAGCTGTTGCCAACCCGAAAGGGAGGGCTACGAACTGGTAATGACGGTGATCTATCAGAAAACAAAGAAACTTGTGATGTGCCGGGTAGATCGGCACGTGCAGATACGAATCCTTTATGTCTATAGATGCTAGAAAGTCGTCTTGATGTAGGCTGGCTGCCACCGAACGTATGGACTCCATACGAAAGGTCTGAATCTTTAGAAAGCGATTTAGGCGTTTGAGGTCTAAGATAGGCCTGACGTCGCCATTGGGCTTTGGTATTATGAAAAGGTTGGAGTAGAATCCCAGACCCCATTCCTGGGTTGGTACTTCTACAATTACTCCTTGGAGCAAGAGACGATCCAATGCTTTTACAAGAGAGGCCCTCTTTAATGGGTCGCTTGGAAGACTTGACCCCTGAAAATGAGGAGGGGGGACTTCCCGAAACTCTAGCTTGTAGCCCGTGGCTACCACGGACAGTACCCAAGAGTCGGGAATTCTGGCCTCTCACACTTCGGAGAAAAAACGAAGCCTTCCCCCCACCCAAGAGAGTGGGGGCGCCCCTTCATGAATCTGACTTGATGACTGGTTTAACCGGCTTGCGAGACCATGGCCTCTTGCCTGCCGTGGCTTGTCCTTGTGGGCGGCTATTAAATGCTGAACGCCCGGGAGGCCGTCGATACTGACGGGAAGTTGAAGGGGCCGAGCCTGCGAAGGCCTGTCGTTTAAACGCGGGCCCACGTGATCTTTTCTTGACAGGCAAGAAAGAACTTTTACCACTTGATATGGTCTGGATATATTTATCTAGGTCTTCACCGAATAGTCTCCCACCATGAAAGGGAAATCCTGCTAAAAGCCTTCAGCCACAAAAGGCGCTGCATATGAACCAATAGCAGAGATAAACGGGACGCCTGTTGAATGGAGTCCTTAATAGCATCTACTGCAAAGCAGAGAGCCCTTGGGAGGTCAGCCAATTCACGAGCTTGCTGAGCCGGTATGTGCCTTAATATTTGTTTAGTTTGATCCTTTAAAGCCTGACAAACGCCAATGGCTGCCACCGCTGGCTGAACCACGGCACCTACTGTGGTAAAAGAAGCCTTCAGTAGGGTCTCCAACTTTTTGTCGACTGGATCTTTAAACATCTGGACATTTTCAACCGGACAGGTCAGGGATTTATTTACGCAGGAAATGGCTGCGTCCACGGTAGGGAGTGTCCATTTCTTTGCAAATTCCTCTTCCATAGGATAGAGAATAGTGAACCATTTAGGAGGGATAAAAATCCTATCAGGTCGAGCCCAATCCTGAAAAATCACGCTCTCCAGAAGGGGGTGAACCGGAAAAGACGCACCACTCAATGGTGCCTTCAAGGAACCTAAAGAGGATACCGCGGGGGCTAATTGTTCTGACACTGGAAGTTCAAAAGCAGTGCGAACCATATCTGTCAGAGACTGGATCCACAGGCTCTCCGCTTGAGAAGCCGAAAAAATTTCATCTACAGTGGAACCCTCAATGTCTGAACAGTCGGGACTCGGGTCCGCTTGATCCCCCTGTGGATCCAATTCCTCCGAAGAGAGGACCTCTGCATCTGAAAACACCAATCTAGGTGACGGGGATCTAGCCCGCTTGCCACCTGGCAAAGAGCGGCAATTAAAGCAGTTAACCTTTCCTCTAGCCCACCCAGGGTGGTCGCTAGCATTTCTTCCGTAACGTAAACGGGAATGGGTTGATTGGGGGCCGCCTCTGCCCCTAGCACCCTCAATGGCTCCTGCAACATGCTGTTCGGTGGTCTATCTGGTGAGGGTGGGACCGCTAGAGCCTGGCCCAAATCCTCTGACCCCGATGGAGACCCCTTTAGTTTTTTGGTACCTTTTGCAGCCTTAGCTGGTCCTGATCCCTTGGGAGCCATTGCACAACCTTGAGACACCCCTAAAGCCAACACCCAACTGTTGTAGCTAGAAGTGAACCATTAATAAGAACAGGCTATGGTAAAAATTTTCCAAATTCTAATACGCCCGAGAAGGCGGCAATACCGAGGAAGTCCTGTGAGTATTGCCACACCAATGCCCGTTAGCTGGAGCCCAAGGTTGCACCGACTCAGATACTGCCAGATCTAAGGCTGAGTCCCTTTAAGAAAAAAAAAAACCTTTTTTTTTTTTTTTTCTGGTCAGTATGGAGCTAAGTCCAGACCTGAAGATCCACAAACCCCCACTGGGTGTCACTGTATAGCCAGAAATGGCTCAGCTGCGCGCTCTGTGTCCTCAGCCTCCTCTGCCTTCAGGAGGGAATGACCAGCCAGGAAATGCTTTGCTGCTTTAACTGAGACCTGACGCTGCTGGCCCGCCCCCCCCACGCACGCTGACACTGTAAAAGGTGGCGCGCACACGCGCGCGCACCCCCCCCCCCCACGCTGAAACCAACATGGAGGAAGCAGAAAGCAGAGGAGAAGCCTGGACCAGCGCTAGCAACCCAACAGACACCAGGCAAGACACTGATCTTATTGTAGTGCACACATAGAGGAAGCTGTCCCCATAGGCTTCCTAAGAAAACAGGAGTTTTGCCAGCATTTCCTCCTTATAGCACGTGGGGCTGCAGTATCATGCTAACAGGCAGATCTGGGGGGAGTAGCAAATACATATCTTTAAAAGCATACATATACCTACATGTTATCTGGGTAAACATTAGTACATCCCATCCTGCCTCAAAAGACATAGTGGAGATAGTGGCTGATGCACAAGCATACCATTAGCCGACCCAGAACCCCCAGGGGGATACCTACTGTCGAACCAAGTCCCGCAGGTTCCCTCTTACCTGCTCCACGCCGCAGGGTATTGCAAAATGCAAGAGGCCCAATCTTCCCCCATCTCCGTGGGTATTGTCTTGGACCTTCAGGGACCGGGGTCCTGTGTTAAGGAACCCACACACCTGGACCTATATAGCATCCTGGCATCAGTAGCGTTTAGTTCTTGGAAGAGACTAAGGCACTGGAGCCCAGAATCCAGCCCTCCAAGGAGAGGCATTATAGGCAAAACCCCACGCAAGCAGGGCCCGGGTACCGTACACCTTGGCTTTGAAGCACTTCGGACGGATCCGGCTAGCTATCCTGGGTCCCGAGACCTCTGAGGGACAGCTAGACGTGACCAACACCTAAGACACTGGCGAAAAAACTGAAGCACTCCCAGTGGGAGGGGGTTATATAGGGAGGAAACTTCCTGTGAAATTGATTACACCAGTGTCCATCACCTGAAGCTACCCATATAACCCAAGTGTAATGGCTATGCGCTCTGTGTCCCGTGATGTACGATAAAGAAATTGTATTAGATTAGATTAAATTGAAAAGTTTATATAAGCCAAAAAAATAATTTAGAAAAAAAAATCCTGTGCCCTCCTCAGTGCCCTCCTCCTTCTTTGCTCATCTAAAGTCAGTAGTATAGCTATGAGCATGGATGACACTGGCATGTTGGCATACAGTTTGTTGGACAACATGTGTGACTGCTCAGCTCCTCACTAACATTGTTGCTTTATCTGACATGTAGACAAATTTTGTAATTTTAGACCAGCTTTTATATGGTCTAATTTTAGACAGGTCATTTAGCTGTTGCGCACAGCACGTAGCCTGCGCTGCACCAACGTTCTTTTGTGGATCCCCGTAACTCCCTTATTAGCATATTTGAATAGCAAATCAATGGTGTGCCTAGCACAGTTTTGCGCGGACGGATGCGCCTGTCTAACGAAATTACGCTGGACAAAAAAAGTAGGTTTCTTGCGTATCTCGTTTTGGGATTGCCGTGCATCGAAACGCACGCGCACAATTAGACTTACGCAGCGCATCTCCTGTTACGCCGGCGTAATCGCTCTCTGAATCTGGCCCAATATTTTTATTTTTGCATTTTTTTGTCCCTTTTTTTGTATTATTTTTCACTTTTCTTCCTATTACAAGGAATGTAAACATCCCTTGTAATAGGACTAGTGTGTGACAGGTCCTCTTTATGGAGAGAGGCGGGGTCAATAATACCCCACATCTGTCCTCCAGGCTGGAAAACATGGAATTGGAAATAAAAAACACTGATCTCATGCTTTCAGCTGCGATCATGTTCGTTCAGCACAGTGGTGTAGTGTATAGCACGTTCACCTAGCAGCAAAAGGGTTGCTGGTTCGAATCCCGCCAGTGACACCATCTGCCTGGAGTTTGCATGTTCTCCCTGTGCCTGCGTGGGCTTCCTCCCACAATCTAAAAACATGCTGTAAATCGGATCCTGTCTAAATAAGCCCTAATATGCAGTAGGATATTTAGGTTTTGTGCTGCCCTAGGCCTGACCAAATTTCTGCACCCCCTAATAGAAAAATGACCCACCTTTCCTCTCAAGGCCACAGCCTGTTTTTTTAGGACCCGCCCAGGAATTTTCAGGGGACACACAAGTTCTGTGGGGGGGGGGGGGCACAGGAGTCCCTTAATTTGCCTAGTTTTTCTATCACTTCCTGTTTGGCTATGGGGCAGGAAGTGAGGGCCAATCTCCCCAAACGGACAGGACAGGGATAATACAAAATACACTGACAGGGCTTATAACCCTTACCCCCAACTCTATCCAAAATGAAAGAAAACAAAAAAAGAAGTGTTGATTATAGTTCCAGTTTAACCCCAAATTTCAGATAATTTTATTGAGAGGCCTAAAAAAATATAACCATGCCAATAGGCCAGGATCCAGCGTTGCTAATATGTATGAATGTGTGTTAGGGACCCCCACAAATACCACCCAATGTAAAATAAACAATTTTTTTGTTTGTTTTGGGGATGCCTGCACCCCTGATACGGTAAAGACACCTCACAAATGTTGTCACTTTCTACTTAATCCATTCACTTCCTGCCACATAGCCAAAGAGGAAGTGAGGGTAAAACCTGATTAATGTCTTGTTGGGGACACACAGATCAATCTAAATAGTTTCCCATTATGGAAATTGCATTTTGCTGTGTACACCCCAAATTAGTAGGGATCTTGGACTTTGGGGTCCAGTTACTAAAGGCAAATCCACTTAGCACTACAAGTGGACAAGCAAGGAAGAAAAACAAAAACTTGTCGGGATTGGATGTTAAAACCATCAGTGCTTCCCTTCTGATTTTTATTGACTACGCTTCTACTGCAGAGCGGCTTTGTATTTACTAAACCCCAAACTAACTAATCATTTGGGGTGTACACAGCAGTGCAATTTGCTTAATGGGGACACTAGTTAGATTGACCTGTGTCCCGAAGAAAAGACCATTGGTAGGGTTTTAACCTCACTTCCTGTTCAGCTGTGTGACAGGAAGTGAAGCCAATTTTAAGAAAAGGGACACAAAGCCCAACCTAAAAACACAAGCAGGGGTTCTAACACTCACTTGGCTTCCATAAAACACCCACAATTAGAATAGGATTGTCTTGTGCTAGATTCAAGCACAGTGCTGTAAATCAGCACTTCAAGCAGAGGGAAAAACCGGGGCTTCCCGTGCGCCTCTTCAGTACGCCGAGAAATTCTTGGTAAATACCAAGCGGCGTAGCAGTGTTTGCGCTGCGTGAAGCGGCGCACGGCAATCTCCGAGCTGTTCTCGGGCTGCGCTGACACTGAAGGGGAACTCCGCGCCAAATTTCTAATTTGAAACCGGCGCGGGTTCCCCCCAGGGGTACAATAGGCTCTTCGGCTTGGTCCAGAAAGTGAGGGGTTAACCCAAGCCAAAAACGGTGTGGGGTTCCCCCCCAGATCCGTACCAAGCCTCATCCCAGGCATGCAGTCTGGCCGGACAGGAATGGGGGTGGGGACGAGCGAGCGCCCCCCCCTCCTGAGCCGTACCAGACCGCATGCCCTCGACATGGGGGAGTGTGCGCTTTGGGGGAGGGGGGCACTGCCATCCAACCCCAAAGCACTCTTGTCCCCATGTCGATAGGGACAAGAGCCTCTTCCCGACAACCCTGGCCGTTGGTTGTCGGGGTATGCGGGCGGGAGCCAATCAGAATCTGTGAGCCCCTTTAATAAGGCGGCCCCCAGATTCCGGCCCCCCACCCTATGTGAATGAGTATGGGGTACATCGCACCCCTACCCATTCACCTGGTGGAAAAAGTGTAAACACAAATAAACCACACAGAATAAAATAATTTATTAGTCAGCTCCGGGGGTCTTCCGCCAACCCACCCCGGTCTTCGCCGCCGCCGCCCCCTTCACCACGAAGCTCCCGTGCTTATGGGGGAGGGCAGCGGGCTTCGACGTTTTCTGCCGGGGTGAGGGTCGCACATCCCACCCCGGTCTTCGCCGTCGTCTTCCGCCGCGACCCCCTTCACCACGAAGCTTCCTGCTTATGGGGGAGGGCTGCGGGCTTCGACGTTTTCTGCCGGGGGGGCTCTCGATAGCCTCTTCTGCCTGGCTCTTCCGCGGGGGCCAGGGCTTCTCGTCGCTGTGTCGCCGTCTTCCGCTGCCACCCCCTTTACCACGAAGCTGCCGTGCTTGTGGGGGAGGGCAGCGGGCTTCAACGTTTTCTGCCGGGGTGAGGGTCGCACATCCCACCCCGGTCTTCGCCGTCGTCTTCCGCCACCGCCCCCTTCACCACGAAGCTCCCGTGCTTGTGGGGGAGGGCAGCGGGCTTCGACGTTTTCTGCCTGGCCCCTCAGCTGGGGCCAGGGCTTCTCTCCGCTGTTCTTCCATTGGATGTTGACACGACGAGGTCCGGCTCTGAAATGCAGACAGAGCGGTGGGCACCGTCTTATATTGGCATAGGGCGTGGGCGTGGTGATGCCACCATGTGACCTTAACCCATGTGACATCACATTCCCATCATGCCCAGTGATGTCACATGGGTTGAGGTCACATGGTGCATCACCACCCCCACGCCCTATGCCAATATAAGACGGTGCCCACCGCTCTGCCAGCATTTCAGCGCCGGACCTCGTCGTGTCAACATCCAATGGAAGAACAGCGGAGAGAAGCCCTGGCCCCAGCGGAAGAGCCAGGCAGAAGCGGAGGCCACCGAAGAAGCGACGAGAAGCCCGGAGAGTGGTGCCCTCTGGCGGAAGACAGCGAAAGAAGCCCTGGCCCCAGGAGGAGCCAGGCAGAAGCGGAGGGCACTGGAGAAGCCCGCGAGTGTCACCCTGCGGCGGAAGACAGCGGAGCTAAGCCCTGGCCCCAGCGGAGGAGCCAGGCAGAAGCCGACGAAGGCGGCAGCGAAGACCGGGCTGGGTTGTCGCCCCTCCCTGGCAGAAGACGGCTCTAGAAGACCGAGGAGTATCGACGCCCCCCGTTGTTCTCCGCCTTTTTCGGCCGCCCCCCCCGGATGTAAAGGAGCTTAATTTGGGGTGGGGCCCGGCCGAACATGGCGGAGAGCATGGGTGGGTGTTGTCCCCCCCTGGCGGAAGACAGACTGTCAGAGAATTGACCGTGAAAGAACTGGCAGACCTGTTGTGCACGGACCTACGAGCACAGTGCGCATGTGCGCACATACGAGCACAATGCCCGCGAGTACGAGCACAAGGCGCATGCGCGCGCTTACGGACAACAACACAATGAATACGTTGTTATTTACCGTGCACCATTACGCACGCAATACGGGCGGGACTCCAGGCGTCAGTGACTATTTAAACCCTGTTGCAGCAGTCACCAAACTGCTGCATGATCTTCAGTCCTTGACCTGATGCTGATTCCTTGTTCCTGCTTCCTGTGTATGACCTTGGCTTGCCCTCTGACCTGTTCCAGTTACTTCCTGCTTCCTGTGTATGACCTCGGCTTGCCTCCTGACCGGTTCCAGTTACTGCCTGCTTCCTGTGTATGACCTCGGCTCGGCTCCTGACTTCGCCCCTGGGTTTCCTGCCAATCTACTGGTACTTCCATGGTACTCCTGCCGGACTACATATCCTGGTGCACATCTGTTCCCTGGCATCGCTCCAGCAAGTCTCAGCCGGCAACTCCTGCACCCCTGGGCATAGCGTCCCCTGTCTAACCTCCAGGGGGCGTTCAGGAAAGCCGGAATGACATGACAAAAAAGACAAATAACGGAGGGCTGGGCATGACTGTGTGAGGAGTAGTGCAACAAAGGGTTAAGGAAGGAAGGAGTGGCTGTAGGAGCTCTGGTGACTGGGTAGGAGGAACCCCCTTTATAAAGGGGGGGTGGGGGCACACGTGGGACATTCAAGGAAGTGTAGCACGCTGGGAGGCAGGTTTTTCCCTGCTCCCAGCTTTCATTGAGAAGACAGATTGGGGACTTTAAGGCTGGGTTCACACTTGTGCAGTGTGTATTTCAGCTTTTTATCTCTGCAGATAGATAAGAGAAGTGTTCAGCAGATTAGCTCTGTTTTGCTGAGAATTTGGAGACCTGGGGGAAGTTCTGAGTGAGAGGAGAGTGGGGGAGAATTGTATTGAGCTGAATGAGAGAAATTCCTGTAGAGAACTGAACACATCTGCGAATCAGCTGCGTACCCATAGAAGATAATGGGACTGAATTCGCACCTGAGCCGCACTGCAAGGCCTCCACAACGCAGAACAAAATGTTCTGCGTATTAGATGCGGTTTAAGCCGCAACCAATTCGCATAGGTGTAAACCCGGCCTTAGGCGGCGTCTGCTTCACAAACGCCCCCGGAGGGCTGATTCACAGGTGGGCGGCTGTATGGGACGAGGCGGGGGGGGTCGGGTACAACCACGTTGGGGTCCCCACGCGCTCGGCGGCCGCGGTTTTTTAATTGTTGCTTCCCAAGGCCCAGGCCACAAACACGGCGGATGTACAGGAGCCCCCAGGTGGATCCTCTGCCCCCGCTGGCCTAGCGTCTGGGTGCAGTGGGCGGGGCGTTGGGCAGTTATGGCGCCCGATCCTCGTCCGCATGGTTACAGCCTGTTGCAAACCCAACCCCCCCCCCCCCCCACGGGCAGAGGAACGCATTTTTCGGCCGGGGAGTATGGCAGACGCAATCCGCTGCTTAGTCTGAGCCCGGTGGGCGGGGCTTCGGGCCGGAATGGCGCCCGATCCTCGCCACGCGGGGGAACAGCCGGGGGGTCGTTCAGGATTGCGACCACCGGTTCCAGGGCAGTGGGGAGGCCGGAGTCCCCGGATCGGAGAAGGGAGGTCGAGCGGAGGTCCGTCGGTGGGAGCAGCGGAACGGAGACGTCCACGGCCGGGTCGAGTGGTAGAGGACGATCCGCCGGGAGGCTGGGATCTTCGGCCTCCAGGCCTTCCATGCCTGGGAGGCAGATTCAGCGAGGACGCCGGCCTCGGAAGATCGTTTGAAGGGGGAGGCATCAGGATCGTAGGAAGAGGGTGGATGAATTGCCTGCGGTGGAGTTGCCGGTGACGGCTGTGGGGGACGTTCCCGGCCAGCCTGGTGAGTCCACTAACAATACTTTTGGGGAATTTTTGTTACTGCAGGGTGTTCGCTGGTGGGGGGCGGGGGTCCCCCTGTAATTGGGGTAATGTGGGGGGGGTAATGTTTGCCGACAACCAGGGGCCCCGGGGGGGGCGGGAGTGTTGCCTGCTGCCCAGGGTTCCCCTGGGGGGGGGCTTACAGGATTTGTTGTGTGTTAATTTTTGGGACCTGGTACAGCGTTGCCAGGGGGGGAACACCATCTCAGGCGGCACCCTGGGTTAGGGGATCGGCTTGGGGGGGTTCCTGTGGCTGTTGGGGTACCTCCCCCGGTGGGGGGGGGGGTACGTGGGTGGTGCAGGACAGTAGTTCCTGACGTGACACGGGGCGTGAGAAGACGGGGGGGGTCAGGACGGACGTGGTACGGATGGCTGATGCGGCCGAAGGTGAGTTTTATATATGTATGCTTGGGGGGGCCGCTGGGGGGCTCATCTGAAGCAGGAGGTCAGGGGAAAAATTGAAAAAGGTGAGTATGCGGAGATTCTTTCCCTGTTGCTTTTGGAGAAGTTTAATTTGGATAGGGTGAAGCCAGACAGTTTTTGGAAAAGGATGAGAAAGAAAAGGTAGGGGTGATTCCTAGTACGTTCGGCGATTGGTTGCAGCGCCTTGGGGAGAAGAGCCCGGAGCACTGTTCTGCGCTTTTCTGCTATATGGACGCTATGTGGGAAGCTTATCGGGTATATGGGGGGTTAAAGTATGACGAGCAGTTTCATCAGCGGCGGGCTGGGCGCCCTACGCTGCGACAGGACCACAAAGATATCAGTTTGTGGATACGGATGATTTCCGCGCCCCAGTCTAATCCTCAGTTTTTCAGGGCGGGGCCAAGGGTACGCCCACTTCTGGATCGCCGGCCGGGAAAAAAATGGGGGGGGTGTGTTGGGGGAACAACGCCAGTGAGGGGGGAAAGGAGGGGACCTTTTTCGCGTAGATACCCAGACAGGGCGGCGGCGCCGCTGCTCGTGGAGGAGTTTATCCGAGGGATTTGTCATTCCCTGTTCTTTGTCGAAGGTGCAGGGGGATCGTGATTCACTCGGGGGCAATGGAGGGTATGCTGCTGGGGGACAAGGTGGAGGACCTCCGGCTGGTGTTCCGGGGGGATGTTGGGGTGGAATGAGGTTCAGCTAAGGGAGTTGCAGTCACTGCTAGGTAAGTTGACCTTCGCCTGCCGTATCATTCCCATGGGCAGGGTGTTCTGCGGATGGCTGTCGGCAGCTACAGTGGGGACAGGGCCCCCGACGCCTTCTATTCGCTGGTCAGGGGAATGTAAGGTGGATCTGCAGGTGTGGCACACCTTCTGGGAAGAGTACAATGGGCGGGCGTTTTGTATGTCGGGGCCGGTGAGGAACTTTGATTGGTAGATCGTCAGGGACGTGGCGGGCTCCATGGGTTACGGGGGCTTTCTTCAGGGGACAATGGAGCGGGTAGGCGTGACCGGAGTCCTGGGTGGCGGCGGGTTTTTAAAAGGAACCTGGTGCTGCTGGAGCTCTGTCATGTGGTGGTAGTGATCGAGCTGTGACAATATGGGGTTGGTGGAAGTTATCAACCGAGTTTCCGGATCCTCGTTGCCGGTGGTTCGGTTGCTGCGCCACCTCGTGTTGCGCTGTTTACACTGGAACATCTTTCTGTACGCTGGGCACATTCCGGGGTGTAGACAACAGACTCGCTAAAGCTCGGTTTTTCAGTGGGACAAGTCAGAGAGCTGGCTACGCAGGAAGACAGAGGAGGGGCCCCAGGCCCGGGGGGGATGTGGGGCATTGCGTTGGGGTCGCCACAAGCTGGCTCAGGAGGTCGGTGAGTGGGCCGATATGGGCGGCGTACGCGAAGGTAAGGGACGAATGGTCTGTGTTAAAACGGCGGGTGGATGCCGAGCTGGGGGAGGTGGAGCTGGGTTGGTTGGTGGTGTATTTTGCGGCTGGACAGATGGAAAAAAGGGGGGGGTAACACAGGCGGGTAAGGATTACAGAAAAGTCACGTTCTTAGGGAACGGTGGGGACCGGTGAATTTTCGATTTTGCGGAAGATTTGTGGCGTTTTGGGGGACATCCAGTTATTTTTACTCCATACGGTTTTGTGGTGGCGTTTTTTCAAATTTTTAGGGTGGGTGAGTTGGTTAGCCCTTCCAGATAGGTGGCGGGAGGTCTAATGGTAGAGGATGTGCAGTTGGTGGAGGACAGCGTGGTTTTCGTTTTTGTGGGTCCAAAACGGATCAGAGGGAAAAAGGGGGTGGATGCGTTTGTATCCTTTGCTGGGTTCGGGGGGTCTGCCCTCTGCGGACTGTGCAGGAGTTTTTTAACGATACGCCCTGGGTTGGAGGGGCCCTTCTTTATGCATGGGGATGGTTCGTTTGTGTCACGGTTTCAGTTGGGACAGGTGTGTAAGAAATGTCTGACAACGGCTGGGTTTGCTGAGTTACAATTTACCTCACACTCCTTCCGCATCGGGGCGGCCAGGTGCGGGTTGGATGAGGTGGCGGTCAAAAAGGATCGGGTGGTGGGGAATCTAGAAGATTTCGTTCTTGTGTGCGCCAACACATGGCGCTGGATTGAGGTGTGGTGGTGAGGTATGGACTGGAGGAGGTGGGTTCATGATATTCCGGAGGGTCGTGGCATGATTATCAATGTTGTTATTTGTTTTCAGAGGGAGGTCACTCACACCGCGTGTGGATCATGGGGCATTATTCTGTTTGCAAGGGGGGGCAAGGAGAGTGGATGCTAGGCCCGGATGTAGACAGTTGAGGATTTCCAGGCGGGAGGTGAGAATTCGTTGGCTGGCGGTTTCCTGGGATGAGGTAGGGCAGGGTGCTGCCGGAGGTGCAGCGCTATGCCCGGCTCGACCGGCTGCCCGACGTGTCAGTTTTACACGTGTGGGGCAATGACCTTGGGGGTTCGGTCGATGGGGGATTTTATCTCCGCTGTTAAGGCGGACATACTCATGTTCAGGGCAGCTTTTCCAGGGATGTTGCGGGTGTGGCCTGACATAGTAGCTCGGACCACATGGTGCATGGCAAGGTCAGTGGCTAGCAAGAGGAACAAGGTGGTGGGGAGGTTTGTGGCTAAGCACGGGGGGTTGGGGAAAGGGGGTTGTTCGTTGTCCTTTGGTCTTTGACACGGAGTTGGAGGTTAATGTGGGTCTGTACCTGCTTGTAGATGGTGTTCACCTAACCGTTGTGGGTATGGATTTGTGGGTACTAGGTTACAGGAGGGGATCTAGAGGGCCCTGCGGGTGTGGAGGGATTTAAATATTTAATTTGTTTGAAAAAAAAATAGGCCGTAACTCCAACTCCTGGGAAAGGGGGTTCCCCTTCCGGCCTGTGGCGGTGTCCTTTGGTCTTTGATGGTGACAGTTAACAGATGGAATGGAAATGGTGGGGGGGCTCATCGGTGGGATTTTCCCACCCACCCGGCCCCCGTATGGTGTTGTGTGTCTGTTTTCTTTTCTTTCATTCCAGTGGAACGGTGTCCGCTGGAATACGGTTATGGTACACTGCGGTGTAAAAAGGGGGTGTCTCCGAGCTGGAGTCGGCTGGGGGCCGGATATGGTAATGGTAAAAAGGGGGTTCTCCGACGCAGTGTAATGGAAAATAAAAAGGTTTAAGTGGGGTTGCTGTCAAAGACCAAATTGGACGGGTGTTAATAAAGTTATTTGGGTTAAATGTTAATGAATAAAGTTTTGTTTACTTGGAATTAGTTAATTGGATTTAAATATTTAATTTGGTTTGAAAAAGTTTTGTTTACTTGGATAAATAGGCTGTCGTGGCCGAAAAAATAAATAGTTTACTCCAACTCCTGTGTCTATCTCGTTAATGGGTAAATCCAACTCCTGTGTCTATCTCGTTAAAGAAAAAGTTTAAAGAATTTGGGGGGTTCTAAAGGTGGGGAGTAAAAGGTTGGACTATCTAATCTACACTAGTCATGCACTCGAGTCGCAAGGGAAGCCCTCTCGGCACTTCGGCCTCTGGTAAGGTACGTGACAGTATCATGCAGCCAGAAGTTTCAGAGGCCGACGGAGGTGCTTCCTTGCTCGAGACTTTGTGCCAGCAGGTCGCAGCTCTTACGCAAGCAGTGACGAGCCTACAGGACCACTACTCTCAGCTAGGAAGTAACCTTCCAAATCAGACGATGTTCCCTCCTCCGGAACCCTGTGTACCCACTCCAGAACGCTTCTCAGGTGACCGAAGGAAGTTTAGAGCATTTAAAGCCTCCTGTATACTGTAGCTGACCCTACAGCAAAGGACTTTCTCTCTAGAAACTGTTAAAGTGGGGTTTGTTATCATGTTGCTGTCTGAGGGACCCCAATTCTGGGCCCATCAGTTGTTGGAGCAGAAGAACCCCGCCATCAACACACTGGGGTTGATTTACTATTGAAGCTGCGCTGCGCCGGTTCATGCCTTAATTAGTGCGCTGGATGAAGCCTTAATTAGGCGCATGAACCGGCCGCAGCAGCAGCGCGATGCAATTGATAAGTAAAGCCGCCGCCGAACTCCCTGTTAAAGTCTATGGGGGAAATCTTAATTGTGAATTTTAAAGGCTAATCTGCAAGTTTTGTCCTAAAAAGCGTTTGGGGACCTCAGTCCTGCCCCAGGGGACATGTATCAATGCTTTTTTTATTTTTTTAAACGGCCATTTTTTCGGGAGCAGTGATTTTAATAATGCTAAAAGTGCAATAATAAAAGTGTAATTTTTCTTTAAATTTCCTACTATGGGGGGCTCTAATGTCAGCATGTGAAAAAGCGCATGTTTCCCGTGGTTAAAACTGTCTCTGCACAAAATGACATTTTTCAAAGCAAAAAAGCTGTTTAAAACTGACTTGCGGCTATAATGAATTGTCGGCTCCCGGCAATTGCAGGAGAATTCATTCATAAAAAAAATGAAAAAAAAGCGTGGGGGTCCCCCCAAATTCAATAACCAGACCCTTTAGGTCTGGTATGGATATTAAGGGGAACCCCGCCGTAAATTTTCTTAAAAAAATGACGTGGGGTTCCCCCCAAATATCCATAACCAGACCCTTCAGGTCTGGTGTGGAATTTAAGGGGAACTCCACCCCAAATATAAAAATAAAATGGCGTGGAGTCCCCCCTAAAATCCACACCAGACCCCTTATCCGAGCACGTTGACCTGGCCGGCCGCAGAAAAGAGGGGGGGACAGAGCGCGGCCCCCCCCTCTCCTGAACCGCACCAGGCCACATGTCCTCGAAAACACCTTGTCCCCATGTTGATGAGGACAAGGGTCTCTTCCCCACAACCCTTGCCCGGTGGTTGTGGGGGTCTGCGGGCAGGAGGCTTATCGAAATATGGAAGACCCCTTTAACAAAGGGGCCCCCCAGATCCCGCCCCCCCCCTGTGTGAAATGGTAATGGGGTACACTGTACCTCTACCATTTCACCCAAAAAAAAATGTAAAGGGTTAAAAACGACAAGAGCCGGTTTTTGACAAGTCCTTTACTATCTTCTTTCTTCTTCTTTCCTTCGGGTTTCTTCCTCCATCTTCTTCTTCCTCTGCTTCTGTCTTGGGTCTTCTATTCCCGCATCTTGCCCGGAATGTTCTTCCATCTTCTTCTCCTTCCGCTGTCCTTCTCGTCCGCATCTTCTTCTTCTTGTTCTTCTTCGCCGGAGCCGCCGCTTCCAATTGAAATCCCCGCTGTCTGCCGGACCACGCCCCCCCTCTGACGCCACGGGCAAGCCCTTAGGAGTGTGCTGCAAGTGCGTCAGAGGGGGGCGTGGTCACATGTCAGAGGGCGGGCAATTCAATTGGAAGCTTGTGCGCGGCTTCTTCTTTGCCGGAGTCGCCGCTTCCAATTGAATTTACCGCCCTCTGACATGTGACCATGCCCCCCTCTGAAGCACTTGCAGCACACTCCTAAGAGCTTGCCCGTGGCGTCAGAGGGGGGCGTGGTCCGGCAGACAGCGGGGATTTCAATTGGAAGCGGCGGCTCCGGCGAAGAAGAACAAGAAGAAGAAGATGCGGACGAGAAGGACAGCGGAAGGAGAAGAAGATGGAAGAACACGCCGGTCAAGATGCGGGAATAGAAGACCCAAGACAGAAGCAGAGGAAGAAGAAGATGGAGGAAGAAACCCGAAGGAAAGAAGAAAAGAAGAAGAAAGAAGATAATAAAGGACTTGTCAAAAACCGGCTCTTGTCGTTTTTAACCCTTGACACTTTTTTTTTTGGTGAAATGGTAGAGATACAATGTACCCCATTACCCTTTCACACAGGGGGGGGGGGTGGGATCTGGGGGGCCCCTTTGTTAAAGGGGTCTTCCAGATTTTGATAGGCCTCCTGCCCGCAGACCCCCACAACCACCGGGCAAGGGTTGTGGGGAAGAGACCCTCATCAACATGGGGACAAGGTGTTTTGGGGGGTACCCCAAAACACCCTCCCAATGTTGAGGGCATGTGGCCTGGTGCGGTTCAGGAGAGGGGGGGGCGCGCTCTGTTCCCCCCTCTTTTCTGCGGCCGGCCAGGTCAACGTGCCCGGATAAGGGGTCTGGTGTGGATTTTAGGGGGGACTCCACGCCATTTTTTTTTATATTTGGGGTGGAGTTCCCCTTAAATTCCACACCAGACCTGAAGGGTCTGGTTATGGATATTTGGGGGGAACCCCACGTCATTTTTTTAAGAAAATTGACGGCGGGGTTCCCCTTAATATCCATACCAGACCTAAAGGGTCTGGTTATTGAATTTGGGGGGACCCCCGCGCTTTTTTTGTTCGTGTTTTTTATGAATGAATTCTCCTGCAATTGCCGGGAGCCGACAATTCATTATTGCCGCGAGTCCGTTTTTAACAGCTTTTTTTCTTTTCAGAATGTCATTTTGTGCAGAGACATTTCTAACCACGGGAAACATGCGCTTTTTCACATGCTGACATTACAGCCCCCCATGGTACGAAATTTAAAGAAAAATTACACTTTTATTGTTGCACTTTTAGCATTATTAAAATCACTGCTCCCGAAAAAACGGCTGTTTTAAAAAAAAAAAAAAACATTGGTACATGTCCCCTGGGGCAGGACTGAGGTCCCCAAACACTTTTTAGGACAAAACTTGCAGATTAGCCTTTAAAATTAACAATTAGGATTTCCCCCATAGACTTATACAGGGAGTTCGGCGGCAGCTTTACTTATCAATTGCATTGCGCTGCTGCTGCGGCCGGTTCATGCGCCTAATTAAGGCTTCATCCAGCGCACTAATTAAGGCATGTACCGGCGCAGCGCAGCTTCAATAGTAAATCAGCCCCAAAGCCACCAACATGAGCTTTGAAGAGATGGTTGAGATGGTGGCTATTTTAAAAAAGGAGGACTACTACGGCAAAAAAGGGCCTTACAAAAACCCTAATAAACTCAAGGCCCAGATCATGGATAAGGTACGGAGGAGTATCCATGCAAAATTCAGGGTTCAGAGGTCCAGGGAGCAGTTGCGTAAGAGATGGAGTGATTTGAAAATCCGAGAGCCAGAGCAGATGGAGAGAATTCGAACAGTCCTCAGAAGACGTAAGTAATTTTCATGTGTACTCTGAATATTTGTTTTTATAATTTTGTGGCATGTGCTTTTTATCGCAGGTTGTGTATATATAGAGTTCAAGAATAAATGTTTCAAGGTTCATGTTTGTGTGGGCATAATAATTGGTTTGTCATTCTATTTAAGACCTTTTTATGTGAGACCAATTTTTTAATTAATGTAGATGTGTTATTAACTAGATTTAAATAATCCAACTTAAGTCAATATACATTAAGGCCGCGTACACACAATCGAATTTGTCCACTCAAATTGGTACGACGGACCAGTTCAGCGGACAAATCCGATCGTGTGTACGTGCTAGCAGACATGTCTGACCGGCGGACAAATTTTAAAACATGCTTTAAAATTTGTCTGCCGGCGACATGTCCGTCGGATATGTCCGTTGGTCAGTACACTCACCAGCGGACATATCTGCCTGCACAAGCGTTGTATGGATGCGACGCATGCGTGGAAGTTGTTTGCTTCCTGGTGCGGTGACGTGGCGGCGTCAACGTCAATGCGCTGTCTGTCGGTGGGGATTTTCGATCCGATTGTGTACACGCCATCGGACCAAAATAGCCCGGCGGACATATCCGATGAAAATGGTCCAAGGACCGTTTCCATCGGATATGTCCCTCCGTGTGTACGCGTCCTAAAAGGAGAGTATGCTCAGCAAAGCAGTTGATTACACATATGGACTCAGTAGCACAATGGTTGGCATGGCCGTTCCGCCCTATAGGCTCACTATGCAAGCCACTTAGGGCCCCAAAAAGCTGCGAAGGGCCCCCCAAATAACTAGAGGCTCCGCCTGGTAAGAAGTCATTTTCGCCCCCTAACCCCCGCTTCTCAACTCGCCGGCTGCATGGGAGAAGAGGCAAGAAGTCAGCACCCCTTGCTTCTCAATTTAATGTAAGATGTCATTTCTGACAGCAGAACACCCCCTCCCCCCACTTCTCAACTTTTTTTAATGTGACATGTCACTGTCGTTAGCGCCCTCCTCCGCTTCTCATTTTTAATGTGCCATGTCATTTTGCTTCGGGCCCCAGGAAGGTCAGGATTGGCACTGAGTGTTGGTCACAAGAACAACCTAGTTAGTTAGCATGTCACACAGAAGTGATCCAGTGTCAACTTGTTGTTTTGCTATGTAGGAAACTTGGCCAAAGATAGAGAAATGCAGCAGCTTTGGTAATGGATAAAAACCTGTGTTAAGCTTAGGATTGTAAAAACAGACAATTGTACGACACTTTTTAAAAAGAATGATTGATATTCCTCTTTCAGGCCTCTAAACTTTTTGATTCATCTATCCGTTTTTTTACAATCTCATAGGCCGCAATCAAGCTGCAGCAGTGGAGCCGACCAACCCCACACAGTGCCAAGCCCCAACCTCGCCGGATGTGCAGGAAGTGCAAAATGCCACCACATCAGGTCAGTGTCATACAGCACAGCTTTAGGTAATACATGTAGGCCTGCATAATTTGAATACATGTTTTTTTTCCAAATTTCATGTGTACGATCTGTTGGGGGCTGCTTAGACACCGACAGTGCCCAGGTGCTAATTGGGGGGATAATTTGCTGCATGGATGAAATAGAGGACACAAACCTCGCCCTCGAGAAGATCATAAAGAACAACAAGAAGATGGTCCAAAACCTTAAAAAAAAAAAAAAAGTAATAAAAAAAAATAATAGATGTAGAAAATTATTTAAATGCAAAAATATAGGTCTTAAAAATAAAAAATAAATAAACAATTTCTATTTTGATATTTAAAAAAAAAATGAAAATCACACATTCAGTGTGATACAATAAATATTTTTGTATACTCAACAATGTCTGGCTTCTTATTATATCAATGCTGCCTAAAACACTGCAACCCCCTCAAAGATACTGTAATTGGAGCGCAACAAAGAGCCACGTGCAAAGTACTGCATCAAAAATTGGTATTAGACGCCCCTGTTAAACAGGGGCAGAAAAATTGGGCCTTATGCCGCATACACACGGTCGTTTTTTGTGATGAAATAAAACGATGTTTTAAAAAACGTCATTTAAAATGATGATGTGTGGGCAAAACGTTGTTTTGTGTCTTCAAAAAAACGACCAAAAAAAAATTAGAACATGCTTGAATTTTTTATGTCGTTTTTCAGAATGTCGTCTTTTGTTTCACAAAAAATTATCGTGTGTGGGCAAAACGACGTTTAAAACTACATTTTTAAACCTGCGCATGCTCAGAAGCAAGTTATGAGACGGGAGCTTCAATGGAACAGAGTGCTGTCAAAAGTGTCTTATGTAACCGCGCTTTGCAAGAGCATTTTCAGAAAACGATGGTGTAGGCAACATCATTTTCTAAAATGATGTTTGAAAAACGTTGTTTTGTTTCGTGAGATAAAACAACGTTTTTTACATCACAAAAAGTGATCGTGTGTACGCGGCATTAGGCACAACACAACACTGCAACCCCTCAAAGATACTGTAATTGGAGTGCAATAAATAGCCACGTGCAAAGTATTGCATCAAAAATTGTTATTAGACACCCCTGTTAAACAGGAGCAGAAAAATTGGGCCTTAGGCACTGGTGGCGTAGCCCAGAAACAAAAAAAATTCTTACTAGCTATCAGCAAGAAAAGTGAGGAGGAGAAGGATATTCCATCAGCAGCATAACAGGACAGTCACTCAGCATCAGCATACGCAGTCTCAAAGGGATCTGACATTTCAACAAAAAATTATTATTCAGTTACATCAGCATCAGGTGCTTGGTAGCTGGTGTTGATCCAAGCCTGATTCATTTTGATGAAGGTCAGTCGATCAACAGAGTCAGTGGAGAAGCGCACCCTGTGATCGGTCATAAAGCCTCCAGCAGCACTGAATGTGCGTTCTGAAAGAACACTGGATGCAGGGCAAGCCAGTAGCTTTATTGCATACTGTGAAAGCTCTGGCCAGTGATCCATCCTCAAGACCCAGTAAGCCAGAGGATTTTCGGTGGGGAAGGTGTCCAAGTCGGATCTTGCCCCTAGGTATTCCCGGAACCATGTAAACCAGACGCTGGCGATGGTTGCTGGAACCGGTCAGACCTTGGGGCTGCGGACTAAAAAATTGTCTGAACGCATCGGTCAGACGGCCACCTTCTCCACCGCTCCTTCTGTGACTCACCGAAGCCTCAGCAAGATGTTGTCCAGGGCCAGGTTTTGGTAATCCCTCTGATTCTGGGAACGCATTGCACAGACAATTCTGCAAGGCCTCCCGCAGAAGTTTCATCTTCTGCTCCCTCTGCAATGGCAACATAAGGTCCGCAACCTTACTCTTGTAACGTGGATCATGGAGAGTTGCCAGCCAGTAATGATCCCTCTCCTTGATAGCACGTACACAAGGATCCTTACGCAGGCTTTGCAGGATCAGGGAGGCCATGCAGCGTAGGTTTGCAGAGGCATTTGGTGCACAGTCCTCTGGGTCACTGAGGACGACAGGATCCGCAGCCACCTCATCCCAGCCATGTAAAAGTACACGTGTTCCCTGGGAATGTAAATGAGTGCTAGGCTCCACCTCCATGCTGCTGATACAATCATCCTCCTCCTCCTCCTCCTCTTCCTGTGTGCTAGGTGGGCAAGCAGGACCACTGTCTGGATAAAGGGGGCCTTGAGAGGTAAGGAAGTCCTCCTCTTCCTCCCTCTGTTTTGCCTCAGGGGCCCTGTCCATTATTCCACGCAGCGTGTGCTCCAACATGTGAATAAGAGGGACAGTCTCACTGATGCATGCACTGTCACTGCTCACCATCCTCGTGGCCTCCTCAAATGGTGACGGGACAGTGCATGCATCCCTGATCAAGGCCCACTGGCGTGGTGAAAAAAAACCAAGCTCCCCTGACCCAGTTCTGCTGCCATATTGGCACAGGTACTCATTGATGGCCCTCTGCTGCGTGTGCAGCCGCTGCAGCATGGCCAAAGTAGAGTTCCATCTGGTGGGCATGTCACAGATTAGGTGGTTCTTGGGCAGGTTGTATTCCCTTTGGAGGTCTCTCAGCCGAGCAGTGGCATTATATGACCTCCGGAAATGCACACAGACTTTCCTGGCCTGCTTCAGGACATCCTGTAAGCCCGGGTACCTGCCCAAGAACCGCTGCACCAACAAATTCAGGACATGCGCAAAACAGGGCACATGGGTGAGTTTTCCCTGTCGCAGGGCAGAGAGGAGGTTGGTGCCATTATCGCTAACCACCATTCCAGGCTTCAGCTGGCGTGGCGTCAACCACCTCTCAGCCTGCCCCTGCAGAGCTGACAGAACCTCTTCCCCAGTGTGGCTCCTGTCTCCCAAGCACACCAGCTCTAGCACTGCATGGCATCTCTTGGCCTGCATTCCTGCGTAGCCCCTCGTACGCCTACGGAGCACGGCTGGTTCTGAGGAAACATCACCACATGAAGAGGCCACAGAGGAAGAAGAAGAGGAGGGGGTGGAGGAGAGAGGTGTGTCACAACCAGTAGTAGTGTTTTGGAGGTGTGGTGGCGGAACAAACTCCAAAACTACTGTACCTTGCCCTGCGTCCTTCCCAGCTGCCAGCAGAGTTACCATGAGTCAGCAGTAATATGCACCTTACCACTGACCGCCCTGTCCAGCGAGGCATTGCCTTCCACATGCTGGTAGAGAGCCGTAATCCCCTTCTGTGAGAAAAAGTGGCGTTTGGGTACTTGCCACTGAGGTACTGCACATTCCATAAACTCACGGAAGGGGGCAGAATCGCCCAACTGAAAAGGTAGCAGTTGAAGTGCTAGCAATTTCGCTAAGCTAGCATTCAACCGCTGGGCATGTGGATGGCTGGGAGAGTACTTCTTTCGGCGCTGCAGCAGCTGGGGCAGGGAAATTTTTCTGGTACTATCAGTAGATTGCACGCATGTACTACTACTACTAGGTTGTGACACCTATTTCTACACCTTCAGTGCAGGCTTCAAAGAGGACTGAGGGTCTAGTGGGGTTGGAGGTCCCAGAATGGCAAGGGGAGGTCCGCTTTGGTCTTTGGTGTGGGTCTTTCTGGTTTGCTTGCCAACGAGCTGCATGGCAGGTCGACATATGTCTGGCCAAGCATGTGGTGCCCAAGTGGGTGATGTTTTGGCCACTCGAGATACGCTTGCGACATATGTTGCAAATGGCAAAGGTACGATCTGATGGACATGTTTCAAAAAAGGCCCACACCAAAGAACTTTTGCTGTACCGTTGAGACACAGCAGCGCCATGCACAAGCGTAGATGTGCGATGTAATGCAGTCACTAGGCACGTGACTTAGTCATGGGTAACTGCTCAGTTACTCATGACTAAGTCACGTGCCTAGTGACGTAACGCGTGGGGGAGGAGATACGCACACCAACGACGGACGCTGGATCCGCATGAGGAGGAAAAACATCAAGTCTGAGCGGCGAACAGGATGTCTGTTTTTTGATGGTCTAACATGCCCAGAGGATTCGTGAGTGCGTCTTCAGATTGAGGCTTATTGTGTGAATCCCATTTTTTCTTTATGATTGCGCAATGAGGTTTTTTTTCTTCATCTTTGTCTTTCATGTTTAAAATTACTGTGGATGGCTATACACTGTGTCAGTGAAACAGCTACTAGTAACCTGTGAGGCTGAGTCCACCTGTCATCATTCAAGATAATTACATCAGTACTGTGTTTTTTTTCCCCATGCACGGAGGAGTGGTGGAGGATTGCACTAAGAAGTTTTTTTTGTTTTTTTCGTTTGTTGGAACTTCCTACTGATTATTATCATTTATCATTGGTGTTTATGGTTTTGCATCACATTAGTTAATATCTAGCGCATATTATACATATTTTTTTATTTATCACTTTTGGTTTGGTTCACCACACATATGCTGCAGTATTATTTGGTTATTTTTGTGATGTCATATTAGTTACTTATTTATTAGCGCTGTAGTACATATATTTTTTGCAAAGGTGCAGTTACACCAACTGCGTTTAAGTGCTATTAAACAGCAAACGTGCACTTACAGCAAATGCGTTTATGTGCTATTAAACAGAAAACGTGCACTTACAGCAAATGCGTTTACGTGCTATTAAACAGCAAACGTGCACTTACAGCAAATGCATTTACGTGCTATTAAACAGCAACCGTGCACTTACAGTAAATGCATTTACGTGCTATTAAACAGCAAACGTGCAATTACAGAAAATGTGTTTACGCGCTATTAAACAGCAAACGTGCACTTACAGTATATACGTTTACGTGCTATTAACTGCTTGCCGACCTGCCGCCGTCATTTTACTGTGGCAGGTCGGCTCTCCTGGGTGAGAGCCCGTAGCTATACGTCCGCTTTTAAGCGGCCACTAGGGGGCACGTGCGCGCCACCGGCTACCGACGCGTGCCCCCCGCTCGCCCCCGAGTCCCAGGCACGCGCGCTCATTCGTTACAGAGCGGGGACCGGGAGCTATGTGTGTAAACACAAAGCTCCCGGTCCTGTCAGCGCGGAAACGCTGATCTTCCGTTCATACAATGTATGAACAGAAGATCAGTGATTTCCCTCAGTGAGTCCACCCACCCATACAGTTAGAACACACCCAGGAACACACTTAACCCCTTCCCTGCCCCCTAGTGTTAACCCCTTCACTGCCAATGGCATTTTTATAGTAATCCAATGCATTTTTATAGCATTGATCGCTAAAAAAATGCCAATGGTCCCAAAAATGTGTCAAAAGTGTCCGAAGGGCCCGCCATAATGTCGCAGTACTGAAAAAAAATGCTGATCGCCGCCATTACTAGTAAAAAAAAAATTAATAAAAATGCCATAAAACTACCCCCTATTTTGTAAACGCTATAACTTTTGTGCAAACCAATCAAAAAAAAGGCTTATTGCGATTTTTTTAATGAAAAATATGTAGAAGAATACGTATCGGCCTAAACTGAGGGAAAAAAATGTTTTTTTATATATTTTTGGGGGATATTTATTATAGCAAAAAGTAAAAAATATTGCATTTTTTTCAAAATTGTCGCTCTATTTTTGTTTATAGCGCAAAAAATAAAAAACGCAGAGATGATCAAATACCACCAAAAGAAAGCTCTATTTGTGGGACAAAAAGGATGCCAATTTTGTTTGGGAGCCACGTCGCACGACCGCGCAATTGTCAGTTAAAGCGATGCAGTGCCGAATCACAAAAAGTGCTCTGGTCATTGGGCAGCAATATGGTCCGGGGGTTAAGTGGTTAAACAGCAAACGTGCACTTACAGCAAATGCGTTTACGTGCTATTAAACAGCAAACGTGCACTTATAGCAATGGGTTTACGTGCTATTAAACAGCAAACGTGCACTTACAGCAAATGCGTTTACGTGCTATTAACCACTTGCTTACTGGGCACTTATACCCCCCTCCTGCCCAGGTGATATTTCAGCTTCCGGCACTGCGTCGCTTTAACTGACAATTGCGCGGTCGTGCGACGTGGCTCCCAAACAAAATTGACGTCCTTTTTTCCCCACAAGTAGAGCTTTCTTTTGGTGGTATTTGATCACCTCTGCGGTTTTTATTTTTTGCGCTATAAACAAAAAAGAGCGACAATTTTGAAAAAAATACAATATTTTTTACTTGTTGCTATAATAAATATCCCAATTAAAAAAAAAAAAACTTTTTTTTTCTCAGTTTAGGGCGATGCGTATTCTTCTACATATTTTTGGTAAAAAAAAAAAAAAAAAATCGCAATAAGCGTCTGGTTTGCGCAAAATTTATAGTGCCTACAAAATAGGGGACAGAATTATTATTTTTTATTATTTTATTTTTACTAGAAATGGCGGCGATCTGCGATTTTTATTGTGACTGCGACGTTATGGCGGACACATCGGACACTTTTGACACATTTTTGGCGTCATTCACATTTATACTGCGATTGGTGCTATAAATATGCACTAATTACAGTATAAATGTGACTGGCATTGAAGGGGTTAACACTAGGGGGTGAGGAAGGGGTTAAATGTATTCCCTGCATAGTGTTCTAACTGTAGGTGGAGGGGGGGTGACTGGGGAGGTGACCGATCTGTGTCTCTATGTACAAGAGACACAGATCCGTCTCCTGCTCTCCAGAGACAGAACGCTGTCTCTATGTAAAACGGCAATGAGAGATGATCTATGAGATCATCTCTCATTGGCCGCACAGATCACATCGCAAACGGCCACTCTGATTGGCCGTTCGCGGCGATCTGTGATTGGCTGTGTCCAAGGGACACGGCCAACACAGTGTTTCCCCGCAGCGCGCTCTGGAGCGCGCGTCGGGAAACAGCTAGTGACAAGCCGTCAATTGACGGCTTGTTGACAAATTAGATTCGCGCTAGAGCCGTCATTCGGCTGTAGCGCGGATCTCAAGTAGTTAAACAGCAAACGTGCACTTACAGCAAATGCGCTTAGGTGCAAATAAACAGGACAAGTGCAGTAATACCCAGTACGTTTAGGTGTAAACTAAACAGCACACAGGCAATACAACACGTTAGGACACTGCAGCTAGCACAATCTTCTGCCTGACAAATAAACAGGACAAGTGCAGTAACATCCAGTACGCTTAGGTGTAAACCAAACAGCACACAGGCAATACAACACGTTAGAACACTGCAGCTAGCACAATCTCCTGCCTGACAAATAGGAATAGCAGATCTAGCTAAGCTATACAGTGTATAAATATGTACAACTCCTAGGGATGTATATATATTCTCTACACACTGTAATTAAAGCTAAACTGACTAGCCTGCTCTATCTAGCTATCTGAAAAGACAATCTCTCTGTCTCTCTAACTGCTCTCATTAACAAGCCGGAACACACTACACAAGGTCGCCCGGAAGGCGGCCTTTTATAGTGTGGGGCGTGTGCTAAAGCCCTAAGCCATAATTGGCCAAAGCCACCCAGGCTTTGGCCAATTATGGCTCTTAGTTTTTTGAGCGCTGTGATTGGCCAAGCATGCGTGAATTATGGACCGTTTTGCGTCACTCGAATTTGGCACGAACGACCGCTTTTGTTCGACCGCTTTTGTTCATTAATATTAACGAGGCATGGTTCCTACAGGACTTGTCTGTACCTTGTGCAGAATAGACACGTATACCGGCCTTACCCAGCCATTCTTGTATTTTTGATTTTTTTTCCTCACTCTTTTGGGTGTACCCTAATTTAAAAAATAAATTAAAAACAAAAACCTGTGTTGGCTACCTCGTCCTCCTCCACCGCCGCTTCCACCTACACCGCCACATCCACCGCCACCTCAACCCCCTACTCCATATGGACCTCGTCCTCCTAAGTCAAGATTTTTATTTTTTATTTTTTTATGTATTTTTGCAAAATCTTTATTTTCATTTTCAAGTAATATTGACAGTTGCACAATACAACATAGCTAAATAAAAAAAAAAACACAACAACCACAATCAGGGGGGAAAGGGGGTAGAGGGGAGAAGACAAAGGACAAGGGGAAGGGAGGAGGGATGGGAAAGGTGAGGGACACCAAGGAGCGTTCCCAGTGCGAGCTCGGACAACCGGTTCAACTGGGAGTAACAGCAAGCGACAATATAGGGACAAAGGGACACCCCACCTGCTCTAGACATTCGATCCATGTGGGCAGGTCTCCCACCAACTTAGTGGAGGGTAGTGTAGCCAAATGTCCCTGCTCTTGGGTAGACACAAAAATGACTCCCTTTGCTATGTATCAGTTTAAATAAACCTGAGGTACCAAGAGTAGTCAAACAAACTGGAGACCATCTCCGTAGCCCTGAACAAAAAACATACCCAGTCCCTCGGAAACAATACAAAAAAAGGGGGGGACTAAACAAGACTATGCAAACATTTAAACAATAAACAATTGAGGAAGAGCAAAGAAAGGAGAGGAGAAAAGTAGAGAAAGTGAGAGACAGGAAGGCATATGGACCAGCACCCACTGGATTCACTGATGGTGGGGTCAAGGGTATCTGATTGACGATGCGCCCGGACGAGTCTCCCGAAGGAGGGATCTGCTAAAGCAAGTAGTGCCTCATCCAGACTTAAGAAGAGCATGGCTGTGTCATGTACGTGGGCCTTCCACTCCGCCCATGTAAAGTCACATTTTTCACGAGTGTCCCTACAATTTGCTAGCCAGTTCTCTGCCTCCATGATTTCCCCTACCTTCCCCAGCCAATCCTGTTCTCTTGGAATATGCAAACTCTTCCAATGAATTGGTATGAGTCGTTTTGCTGCATTGAGGAGGTGGGGGAGAGCACTGCGTTTGTACTGGGACAGAGGAATGGGGGGGACATGGAGCAGAAAATGTTTAGGCAGGGCTGGAATATCAATGCCCAAACCCTCAGATATGTGTTTGTTGACCATGTCCCAAAATGGTCTGAGTACCGGGCACTCCCACCAATTGTGGAGGAATGTGCCCTTCTGTCCACATCCCCTCCAGCATCTATCAGAGACTGTAAGGAAGATTGGTTGTAGGTGCCCTATACCACCGTGTCAACAATTTATAGTTCTTTTCTTGGGTTTTACCATCTACAGAACTCTTGTGGGTTAAGCATTAAAGGTGGCGGAGTTGTTCGTCAGTAGTCGGACTGTAGGTCCCTTTCCCATTCTCGAACATAGTGAGGCTGGGGATTAGACGACGCATCCTCCAACATCCCGTATAGTGCAGAGATCATATGGGACAATAGAGCAGTTGACGCCCATAGACGTTCAAATTCCATCAGATTAGTTCTAATCTGCGCTACCCTGTGGCATTTAGTGATGAAAGTTTCTTACATGACGGTGTCTCCAAAAGTCAAAGGGAAAGCTGCCATACCGAGTGCGTAAGGTGTCTGACGTCAGGGCTCCACCTTCCACAAATCTTGAGATACCCCAGTTGAAGTCTATCTCAGACGAAACCGGTCGGGTTGCTGACTTGTTACAGTCTCTACTGCATTTTTCTTTGAATACTCCTGTCCATCCATCAAGGGGGATAGTTGCTGTTTTCTACATTTTTTCTTTTCACATGTGGCTTACAATTTTAAATTTCTTTTGTTCAAGTTCCTGTCATTAGTGTGATGTTTTTGGAATTTTTTATTAAATCAATCATTTTTTACACTATGATGAGCTTTTTTCCTTTTTTTCTCTCCAACATTTGGGAGTGATTGGGCACCACCACAGCGCTACTATAGCATCGAGCCATCCTCTGGAAAATAGGACATTTTGGAAACCATCTCCGCTTAGGACCATCACCCTGTCGGTAACCAGATTAGACGGTCGGTCTATACAAGCTCCAAAGACCCCCCACCGTAGAGTGAGTTGAGGGTCCACCTTATCTGGTAAGGGTATCCATCTGTCCTTGTTTGTCCAATATTTGAGGAATGCATCTTGAAACATGAATCTTATCTAAAACCAACTAGAAAGAAGATATGTTCGTTACATCTTCACGGTGTATGGACTGTTGTTTCCTGCGATTGGTTGTCCTATCAATTCACAGTGGACTTTGTGATATTGTACACTCCTATTGTATATGTTTTCAACATATATGTATATATAGTACATTTCTTTATTTGGACACTGTTTACCCACCTGGGTTTGAATACTTAAAATATTTTTTTGAATAATGATATGATCACTGAGATAGAAGCACTTTGATTTATCTTTCTGTCTTCTTGGAATGGTTACATCCATTCACAATATCATTTGTTGATCACAGATCACAGAATACAAATTTTCCCTTTTGGGAACACACAGCAGTATTTATGACACCAGTCACTAATTTCACTGAGAATCACAGATCACGTATGTACCCTTTTGGGAACACACAGCAGGGTTTGTTAATATCAATCACTGATCCCACTGGGAAGTCCTCACTGGGCACCCATATTGGCGCTACACTATATATATCACAAATCTTGAGAGACTAACAATTCCGTCCCTAGTCCAAGTTCCGAGGGAGGCTTTCAGTTCCCCAGGGGAAAACCATGGGTAGCCACAAACAGGGCTAGGTTTTCATTTGCTTTATCCCACATTGTTAGGGTGTGAGTGGTCAGCGGGGAGACCCAATCAGAGAGCCCTCTGCTCTCTGCTGGGACCCAAGGTGCGTAGGACAAGTCCCTCCCACCATTGACTTCTCTAGGGGGACCCATAACTTAAGAGACGCATGAAACTTCTAGTTCAGGATGCTCTGTAGCGCAATTGCCTAGTAGTACCGGTGAATGTTTGGTATTCCTAAGCCCCCCCCTTATTTTGGATCTTTGTAGGATTGTCATTGCCAGTCTAGGTCTCCTACCCCCCCACACAAATTTAATGAAAAGGCTTCGTAAGTCTGCAAAAAAACGTTTCGGTAGGCGTATAGGTATCATTTGCAGGAAAAAACAGGATACAGGGTAATACAGTCATTTTCAAAATATTCGTCCGGCCAACCCAAGTGAATAGTGTCTTATCCCAAGTCTGCAGGTCCTGAGAGATCTTTTTTAAAAGGTGGACATAATTCTGAGAGTATAGAGAATCAAATCGGTTCGTAAGTTGGATCCCTAAATATTTCATAGAGAAGGCGGACCACGTAAAGAGGAGGGAGTCCTTCAGGGATGACGTAAGAGGAACAGTGAAGCCGCGTACACACGGCAGAGAACCTCGACGGGCAGAACACATCGTTCCGCCCGTCGAGGTTCTCTGCCAGCCGTCGAAATCGGCGACCCGCCCGTCGGGAATGGCAACCAGCCATTCATCCAGGCGGGCCGTCGAGCAAAAAGAGAGCATGCTCTCTTTTCGCTCGACGGGATTACCGACGGGCGGGGCGAGCCAGGAGCGTACACACGGCCGAGGTCCTCGCTGGAATGCAGCCTCGGTCGTGTGTACGCCGCCTGATGTTTTGATTTGATCTGACCCTTTGCAGCAATGGTTCCAGAACCAATGCGAACAAGAGGGGTGAGAGCGGACACCCTTGCCTCGTGCAATTCTGGATAGGGAACCCCTCGGAGAGGCCACCATTTACCTAAACCTGGGCTGTAGGGGATATATAGAGCGTGGAGATCCAGCGTAACATGCGCAGGCCCAATCCTGATCTTTCGAGAACCGCGTTGAGGAACTGCCAATCCACGCGATCGAATGCCTTCTCCGGGTCGGTGGACAAGATCAAGTATGGAGGCATCCGATCGCGTGTGTGCACCCAGTGAATAAGCTGTATAGCCCTGTTTGAGTTGTCTCTGGCTTCCCGCCCCAATATGACCTGGTCGGCATGAATTAGGTCAGGGAGAAGATGTTTTAATCGGTTAGCCAGGATTTTCGATTTTTTTTAGGTCCGTGTTTAAAAGCGAAATCGGGCGATAGCTCTGTGGTTGGGTAGGGTCTTTGCCATCTTTTGGAAGCACCGTGATGTGCGCTAATGAGGTTTCCCGAGGGAGCTGCCCAGTGGTCGCCAGGGAATTAAGGAGAGTACAAAAAAGGGCATGCAACTTATCAAAGAATTTCAAATAATACGCCTTAGTGAAGCCATCGGGCCAAGCAGGGCAGATCCTAGGGTCACTGAAATATTTCTGGCGCCCCCCCACATGGGCGTGGTCATCTTGCTAACTCCTCCCCTTTACAAATGTTTCTATAGCAACGACTTGCAGAGATGCTCCTCTAAGGAGTCTGTTAGCCTGGGATCCTCCCACAATGTCTTAACAATAAACAAAATACAGGGTACTCTAATGGGACCTGGAGGGGGGTCTCTCTAATGGACACAGAGAGGGCTTCTGTTGAGTCTGTTAGAAAGAGCCCCCAGACATACTACAGGAGACGGTCAGAAACTGCAGACATGATACAAGGGATGGTCAGAGACTGCAGAAATTATACAAAGGATGGTCAGAGACTGCAGAATTGATACAAAGGATGGTCAGGATTGATACAAAGGATGGTCAGAGACTGCAGACATGATACAAGGGATGGTTAGAGACTGCAGAAATGATACAAGGCATGGTCAGAGACTGCAGAAATTATACAAGCGATCAATGCATTAATGCAGCCTCATCAGTGCCCAATAAATGCAGCTTATTAGTGCCCATAGAATGCAGCCTACTAGTACCCACCAAATGCAGCCTTACCTGTGCCCATCAATTGCAGCCTTAACAGTACCCACCAATTTCAGCCTTATCAGTGTCCACCAATAGCAGCCTACTAGTATACCAATGCCCACTAATTGCAGTATACCAATGCCCACCAATTGTAGCCTACTAGTGTAATGAGGGCACACTGTGAAAGGAGAGGGGCATGTGTAACAAGAGGGGGTAGTGTGACAGGAGGGGGTAAAAATCACAGAAGGGGGCAGTGTGACTGTAACAGAATGGCCCGTGACACCCAGAGACGTTGGAAGGATGAGAGATACTCTTGTGCCAGCAGCACCAAAAACTCTTGGGTCGAAATCCACCCTGTGCCCTTTTGGGTATAGGGTGGCTAATAGTGAATCATAATTCATATTACATGAGATGGGACATTAATAATACTTCATATTGCAGGACTGAGATATCACAAGGAGTCATGATGACATGACCAGGTCAGCCAGTGAGTCATACCTTTTTGTATAATAGGCTATTGAAATATCCTAAGGTGTTGGCTATTCAATGTAAAGACACCCACTCTCACTGCCATTGTGTGACAAAGCTGTATAGAGAACTTATTCAACTAGATGTCTGTGTTACTATTCAAGGTTAATTGAACCCTATTGATAATACGGTGCCGTCATGTCTGGCTACCAATTAAAGAATTATCCTCAGTGAGTGAATAGGGGGGTGAAGATTACATTGTCCTGTGATTAGAAAAAAGGGGGGGGGTTGTGAATGGGGGAATAGTTGCTGAAGCTAGACCCAACACATACCCGCCCGGTTGAGGTGTGGACTATCTCGGTACAAAATAGGTCAGGGTAAACAATATGATAAATAAGAAATGAATTTATTAAGTAAAAATGTTGCATTAAAAACAATAGTGTACATCAAAAGATTGGTCGATTTTTTACTAGTTTCGCGGGATGTCCGCTTCTTCAGGAGAACCAATCTGAAGGACAATAATGCAATGAAAAATAATATAAAATACAGATAATACAGTTCAGCAGTGAGTTAAAAATTGAATAGACAGAGGTTTTACCCAAAGTGTAACGAAGCAGGCGCGGAGCCAAGTCTGCCCAATAGGTGATCCCCCTGCAGCGAACGTGGGGGATGGTATGTGGATCTCTGAAAAATTAGCATACGTTAAGTTGGGGGAGGAGGCCCAGGACATGGATAGTGGTTGTGGTGGGGGTGGATCAGGGGAGAGGGGGAGAAGGAATATAGGAAAGGTAGAAGCAGGGGGGGGTAGAGTAGAGGGAAAAGGAGGGGGGGGCGCCGGATGGGGGAGCAGGAACAGGGGGGGAAAGGGAGGAGAGAGAGAGAGGATGGGAAGAAAAGGGAGGGAAAAGGGGAGGGGGGGAAAAAAAGGGGGGAGAGGTGAAAGGGTAGGAAGAGGAAGGGAGGGGATGGGGGGGGGAAGGCAGGAGGAGGGAAATAACGAGGTGGGAGTACAACCAGGTAGAGGAAGAGGGGGAGGAAAAGGAAAAATAAAAAAGGAAAAATAAAAAGGAGGGGGGGGGAAGAGAGAAAAAGAACAGGGGTAGAAAGAAAGGGGAGGGGTAGGGGGAGGGGGGAGAAGGAGTGAGGAAAAGCAGGAGGAAGGGGAAGAGAGAGGGAATGTGGACAGGTTAGACCCTAGGGAGTGGTCAGGGATGAGGACTCACCACAAAGATAGTGTCCAAGGATGCATGGGGGGCCAAAGCCAAGGTGGTGGCAAAGGGTAGGTCCCGATGGTAGGTGGGAAACAAATGGGCTGGCTGAGGACAAGGCAAGGAGCTGGTGCAGGCATATGAGTGGGGCCAAGTAAGGGGACAGGGTCCAGTGTAACTGGTGCGTGGCCAGTATACTGTCACTCATGGAGGTATCCATGGACGTGGCAATGCACGGTAGTGCATGGACGAATATAGCTCCCGTACGGATCCCCGCTGTGCCGTCGGCAGCAGCCTAGCTAGGTCACTCACAGAAGCCAGCCTGTGTGAGATCCGCGCTGGCTCATCCAATGGGCCGGAGCCCATTAAATGAGCATCCCCAACCGGGGAAACGCCTCGACGGCGTCGGGACGGCGGCGTCTGACGTCACCAGGTCAGCTTCCCCACACTGCGCAGATGCGGGAACCGCAATACTGCGCATGTGCGGCCGAGCCAGGCCAAGGGGCGGGGAGCCCCGAGCCTGGACGAACAAGTGGGGATGGGCTAAGGCTCATCCTTGCCAGGGGAAGCACACGTCCGCTGCTAAGGGGGGAGGGGGGCACCATGGGCAGGCATGCAACGTGAAACTGGAGGGCAATACATTTACAAAGAGGGAAACATAAAAATTGATTAACATAATTAAAATGTACATTACAATCATGTAGTAAGTGGGAAGATGATTCCCACAGTTGGATTGTAGTGGTAACTTGTGGCATGGCAGATTACATTGACAACTGCAAGGTCTCAGGGAAGGCTACGGAAGAGGTAGTAGGGGGGTATTGTTCCCCCAGGTAATATAGATATACTGATAGAGCTGAATGGCAAGATAAGCGGTGAAGGTAAAAATAAAAATGAAAGGGGTGGATGAATGAACAGGGTAGATGTATATAAATAGGGTGACAGAGGGCGAGCAATGTAACATCGCAGGCCTACCTGGACTAGGATAAAAATGTAGCAGAATGAAAAGCTACAAACACTGGCAAGTGCTTAACCTATGTGTGAAAATGGGGAAAGGGGTTGTATGAGGGAAAAAGAAATGAGAGAAGGTGATAAGGTATGGGTGATCTGATCAGTGGCTACTCCACGGGCCTGATAAAGTGGAGTGGGGGTAGTGCCAAAGAGTGTAATAATACTACTAGTTGCCGAGTACCCCTATGTCATATGAACTGAAATTGGTGTCTAATTATATATATGGTTGGGAGAAAAAAATGTTGTTAAAGATGATAATATTATTATGAGCACAACCATGGGTCGGGTGCCATAGAGCAAAGAGGGGGGCACCAGAATGGGTGCAGCTGCAGTAGATAAAAGGAAGTGTGGGTAACACAGAATTCCTAGACGGTCTGGAACATATCCATACCGTTGTCTCATCAATGGCCTTGAGTAGGGGTCAGGTGAGGCCTGAAGCTATCCTCTTATTAACATACAGAATAATACATGTGTATATCAATATATAAAAATAAGACATCAAAAGAATAACAGATTAGTTGACAAATATGACAATAGAAAAATCTGCCGGATCCGTACCGAGATTATCCCAGGTCAATGCAGAATAAAAGGCAATGTCATGGCCATGTCACATAGTAATCGAAAAGGGTTGGATAGAAAATGGGTTGGGATTTACAAGTTAGAGGCACTCAGGGAAGAGAGAAGCGGGTGTGTTATCCACCCAATTATAATGAAAAAGTGCGAGTATGGCCTCACTTAGGAATATTTATTAGGGTAATAGAGTACCATCATCCAAGTATTGTGATTAACTGCATTATGTTGTACTGGATATAAGCAAGCTAAGAACCAATAAAGTTATTCATACATTTTGGAAACTAGAGAACGGAGCGCTGTCTCGTTTATTCTGGGAAATGGAATGGATCATGTCTGCCTGGTTGTTGGTGTGTCGGATAAGCTTGTCGTGGATGGATGGAAGGTTGTAAGCGGGGGTAACCGTTACATTGGTGGCACAGCAGTGGGATGATTCCATCTTCAGAAGGACGGCTACAAGGACACATGACAATGGAGACGGTGTATGAACGGATGGAGCTCTCTTCCCTCATGGACTTACTGGAGAGCCAGGGCAGACCGGCCAGCAACCGTAAGAAAAGGGACATTATCGCAGAACTGGTCGAAATGGATAGAGCTAAAAGGCCCGCCGTAGCAGACAGGACACCCGAAGAAGCAAGTTTTGATCGGGCTGTTAACATAAGACTGACACATTATGGTCCTAACCCTTCACCGGAGATCAGGGACCGAGTTATAGCGGCTCTGAATGCCACCTTGCTACAGAGGAGAAGTGCTGCAGCAGCTGAAGTCACAGCAGCACCAACTAAAGAGAGAGGAGAGGTGCAGATATCAGTCTCCATGGAAGAGGAATTCCAAAGAAGGGTACAAGAGATGCGGATACAGCATAGAGGACCAGTATCAGAGGGGGACACCGTGGTAGTGGATGGGACTGTGGTCTCCACTCACAGCAACCCAGCGGGAGAGCTGGCAACAGAGCAGAGTGTCATAGGCCTCTGCTCCTCACTAACAGAAGAGGGGGATCCTGTGGTAGTGGATGGGACTGTGGTCTCCACTCACAGCAACACAGCGGAAGAGCTGGCAACAGAGCAGAGTGTCATAGGCCTCTGCTCCTCACTAACAGAAGAGGGGGTTCCTGGGGTAGTGGATGGGACTTCAGTCTCCACTGGCACAACCCCAGAAAATGGTACAGGACTGGGACAGGAGGATGTCTGCTTTGCTTTGCAAGCACCGAGGGGTTTTCACCAAGCACCAGTGGATGGGACTTCAGTCTCCACTGGTATACCCCAGGAAGGGGGGGCAGTTGGCCCAGACCCCCAGCAGCATGATGGACTGAGCCCAGCTACCCTGCCTTCTCCCCAGCGGCAGGCGTGTTCTCTGAGAGAGGCAGAGGTTGGCGGGGTGAGTAATGCTCAGTTTGGAGCCATTTATTTGGGGTACAGTATGGATACCAGCATTGGAGGACGGGAACTACTGACGGACTTCGGAGTCAACCCGTTCGGGGTTCCCTCCTGTGTCCGTCTCCCATCGAAAGGGGAGAGATGTAACAGAATGGCCCGTGACACCCAGAGACGTTGGAAGGATGAGAGATACTCTTGTGCCAGCAGCACCAAAAACTCTTGGGTCGAAATCCACCCTGTGCCCTTTTGGGTATAGGGTGGCTAATAGTGAATCATAATTCATATTACATGAGATGGGACATTAATAATACTTCATATTGCAGGACTGAGATATCACAAGGAGTCATGATGACATGACCAGGTCAGCCAGTGAGTCATACCTTTTGTATAATAGGCTATTGAAATATCCTAAGGTGTTGGCTATTCAATGTAAAGACACCCACTCTCACTGCCATTGTGTGACAAAGCTGTATAGAGAACTTATTCAACTAGATGTCTGTGTTACTATTCAAGGTTAATTGAACCCTATTGATAATACGGTGCCGTCATGTCTAGCTACCAAGCTGGAGATTACATTGTCCTGTGATTAACTGCATTATGTTGTACTGGATATAAGCAAGCTAAGAACCAATAAAGTTATTCATACATTTTGGAAACTAGAGAACGGAGCGCTGTCTCGTTTATTCTGGGAAATGGAATGGATCATGTCTGCCTGGTTGTTGGTGTGTCGGATAAGCTTGTCGTGGATGGATGGAAGGTTGTAAGCGGTGGTAACCGTTACAGTGACGAAGGGCCAGAATGATGGAGGGGCAGTGTTACAGAAGGGGGGGCAGTATGACAGGGGTATTGTGCCGAAGGGGGCAGTGTGACAGGTGGGGAGAGCCAGTGTGACAGGTGGGGAGAGCCAGTGTGACATGTGGGGGAGCCAGTGTCACAGGCGGGGCACAGATGGGGGGCAGTGTTACAGGTGGGGGAGCAGTGTCACAGGTAAGGGGGCCAGTGGGTGGGCCAGTGTCACAGGCGGGGGCACAGGTGGGGAAGCAGCCTAGTGACCGTATACACATCACAGGGTTCTGCAGGACGGAGTCACATCATAGAACACTGCAGAGACAGCACAGAGGGTCAGGAGGGAGACCTAAAATCCCCACGCTCAGAGTGACCAGCACAGTGGTCAACATACATGGTAAGGAGACTACATTACCATTCCTGGGTGTTCCTTCTGGTGGACCAAGCTCATTCTATCACTTCTTTTTCTATCCATGGAAGATTAATTGGATTCACTTTCTGGGACTTCTAATTTTTGGATATTTCTTAAAGACTTTTTCACTTGTGGTTATATGCTCATATGACATATTCTTATGGTTCACGATCATCACTGGTGTTTTTTAATTTTCTTTTTGTTGTTTACATTTTTATGTTTACACTAATTCTTGTTAGAGCCTGATCGGATCATTGATCTCGCTTTTCATTCATTAGCGCTGTATCTCTCCTTTTTTCAATAGATAGTCTTGTTGGACTGAAAAGTCAGAGATATCACAATTCTTCTAATGCCACAGCGCATGAGGCACTTCATAGTGCTACGCCTGCCACAGTGGAACTAATTATTCCCTTTGAGGGAAAAGCGATAGCGCTCCTCAACTTGCACAGTAAAGAGCGCATTTGAGCAGCGGAGCGCCAGCATATACCGCTGCGCAGCAACCGATCCCTGAGTGATCAAGTAAAGACACCTCAGCGGAGCTACCATACAGGCCATAGAAGCGTGTTTACTCAAACTGCAGCCAACTCTTAACCACTTAGCAACCAGCCGCCATCAAATAACGGCGGCAAGGTGGTTGCTTAACTCTGGGATCACGTTATATAACGTGATTCCAGAATCGCGATCCCGCGCGCCCCCTGGGGCGCGCACACGGGAATGTCCGTGACCGCCGGGTCCAGAGGACCCGACGGATCGCGGTAAATTGCCGCTGATAGCGGCGGTTTACCACGTGATCGCTCAGTCCAATGACGGAGCAATCACATGTAAACAAACCGGCGTCATTTGATGACTCCGGTTCCTTCCTCCTCTCTCTGTACCGATCGGTACAGTGTGAGAGGGAGAGGGCGGATGGCAGCAGCGCTGTGGGATGGATCTGTGACTATTGCAGTCACAGATCCATCCATCCCTGCATTAACCCCTTCCTTCCCTGTGCATTACTCTTCCTTCCCTGCGCAATACTCTGCAATACCCCCTGAGCAATAGTCTGCATACCCCCCTGAGCAATACTCTGCATACCCCCCTGAGCAATACTCTGCAATACTCTGCATACCCTGCGCAATACTCCGCAATACCCCCGCGCAATACTCCGCAATACCCCCGCGCAATACTCTGCAGTACCCCAGCACAATACTTTGCAGTACCCCAGCACAATACTCTGCAGTACCCCCGCACAATACTCTGAACAATACTCTGCAGTACCCCCGCGCAATACTCTGCAGTACCCCCACGCAATACTCTGAACAATACTCTGCAGTACCCCCGCGCAATACTCTGAACAATACTCTGCAGTACCCCCTGCACAATACTCTGAACAATACTCTGCAGTACCCCCTGCGCAATACTCTGAACAATACTCTGCAGTACCCCCTGCACAATACTCTGAACAATACTCTGCAGTACCCCCACGCAATACTCTGAACAATACTCTGCAGTACCCCCTGCGCAATACTCTGAACAATACTCTGCAGTACCCCCTGCGCAATATTCTGAACAATAGTCTGCAGTACCCCCTGCGCAATACTCTGAACAATACTCTGCAATACCCCCACACAATACTCTGCAATACTCCCTGCGCAATACTCCCTGCGCAATACTCTGCGATCATTTTTTTTCCAGGCTTCCCACCCTAGAGGCAAGATGTGGGGTCTTATTGACCCCATATCTCACTGTAAAGAGGACCTGTCATGCTATATTCCTATTACAAGGGATGTTTACATTCCTTGTAATAGGAATAAAAGTAATCTAAACATTTATTTTTGGGGAAAAACGTGTGAAACTAAAATAAAGTAAAATGAACAATAAAAAAAAAAAAAATGTTTAAAGCGCCCCTGTTCCCACGTGCTCGTATACAGAAGCGAACGTGCACGTAAGTCCTGCCCACATATGAAAACGGTGTTCAAACCACACATGTGAGGTATCGCTGTGAACCTTAGAGCGAGAGCAATCATTTTGGCCCTAGACCTCTTCTACAACTAAAAACATGTAACCAGTAAAAATATTTAAAGCGTCACCTATGGGGATTTTTAAGTAGCGAAGTTTGGCGCCATTCCACAAGCGTGTGCAATATTGAAGGGTGACATGTTGGGTATCTATTTAGTTGGCGTAACTTCATCTTTCATATTATGCAAAAACATTGGGCTAACTTTACTGTTTTTTTTTTAAAAGCACAAAACTGTTTTATTTCCAAAAAAAATGTGTTCGAAAATTGCTGTGCAAATACCATGCGCGAAAAAAAGTTGCAACAACCGCCATTGTATTCTCTAGGGTCTTTGCTAAAAAAGCATATATAATGTTTTGGGGTTCTATGTAATTTTCTAGCAAATAAATTATGATTTTTCCATGTAGGAGAGGAATGTCCTACATCCCTAAATGGTACCTCACATTATACATGGTGAGACAAGACAATCAAAATTGTATATATGTGTACATGCGACAAAGGAGCAACAGGAAAAGCCCTCAAGACTGTCTCATGGGTATAGACAGGGATGCCAACGTTTCGAGGCTTTTTTCTAGACCGAGTAGCGCCTCTTGATCAGGGCGAGGGCGGTGCACAAAGTGTCGCTGTACCGTCTAAAATAAATAAGATAAAAAAAAATTAAAAAAAATAAAATAAAAATAAAATAAAATACATGCAAAGTTAATGACAGACACATGTGTAGTTGAAACATTAATTTACACAATTTTTTACATATAGAGAAAAGTACATATAAATAACCATGATTTTAATCCTCATCATGACTCCCGCTGTGTTTGGGGTAGTACCCGGACTAGCCCCGTGAGTATGGGTCTGGACTCAAAAATATTATGTACATATATATGCTAAAAACATGAGTTGCTGCGAGTTAGGGGCGTACAGGGTTGCAAAGGTATATTTCTGGCCCATTATTGTACCCTTCAGGAACACATAGCGCCCCTGGGGGTCTACCCTGTGATCAGAAGGTTGAAACTGACCATTCCTGTGGACGGCTATCGCTGCACCCCTAGATTTAGGTGTAGGAGAGTTACTGAGGTACCATTGTGGGAATAGGTGAGTGGGCAGTTTTGGGAATGAGGAGGCGGTAAAATGAGTCTCCTGTAGGAAAAGTACCTGGGCCCCTAATCTCTTCAGTTCTAACCAAAGTCTGTTTCCGTTTGTTGGGAGAGCACAGCCCACGCACATTGTATGACACTACCTTAATAGGAAGGTCGTCCAGGCGCCAATCCCCATTCTGTAGAAGTTCTGTAGAAGTTGGTGAGAGCCGGTCCACCTTCCAGACACTAAAAAGGTATAAGAGGGAGAAAACGAAGGAGAGGATAGAAAAAGAGGAGGAGGGGGAGGAAAGAGAAAAAAACATTAGTAAAACATAAAGTACACAAAGTAGGTCCACAGGTGCCATAGCGGCAATAAGTGGTGGAACCCTATACTGTTTACTCGACTCATGGAGCCCTCCAGACATGAAAGGGTCACATGAGTGAGGCAAAGTGCCCATATCTGGGTTAACACCCAAAACGGGTAGTCCTATGTGGGAGACGTGATCGGACATGGAAAGTCAGGAGGTTCCCGATCCCCACACAAATAGAAGCAATATACGTCCGGGAATTCAGTGTCAACACAGAATCTCTGAACACCTCCGGGTGCCGTGCAGAACTCAAACAACAGGAAAAAAAATTAACAAAAATAAAAATTTAAAGGAAGTACAAATGCAAGGTAGTGATAGAGAAAAAGACACATATAGTGGAGATGGAGTGAAAGAGCTGCTCGCCCCAATTTGGCATAAAGAAAAGAGAAAGGTTCTCCAGCGGGGTTATTAGGCAGCGGGGTCAAAGGATTAACAAGTTTCCATATAAAACGATATTTATTAACCGATAATATCGGATATCACAGTGTGTATGGGCAAAAGTTGTACAAAGTATAAAAAAGGGGGTACAAAAGTATCTCAATCCTTGTAGTGGTAGACACAAATGATTATACATATCGTTATGTTGCAGGTGAATGCACAATGTGGATCACCGACGCGTTTCGACCGTTCGATCAGTCTCTTCAGGGGGACAGGCATTCTAAAATATAAGGATTCAAAAGTATTACAGAGCATATAAGCATACATCATGGTGGGTCTATCACAATGATAAAATTCCTGCTAAAATAAGGAATCGAACATGCTGGTAACCCTTGGGTAGCCGGGGTGGGGCCCATGGCTGTCTCGATCCTCCCCAATGTGAAGGGTGGCCCATCCACGAGGGCCTACAAGGAGCCAGACTGTGGACACCCCCCAGGGGGTGGAGGAGTCGGCACCTGCAAAGGTCACCCATAGAATTGTGTATAGGTTAAGAAGGATTAAATAAATCAATTCAGCTGACAGCGCAGCAGTATATATGGTATTCAGGGGGCTAGAGGCAGTTGCTAAGTGCCAATATAAAATTGATATCAGGGCATCTTGTAGAGTCCATTTGGGTTGTTCAATAAGTAAGGAGTGTACAATAATGTAGAGCGATAGTAAACTAGGTAATGTGTGAAAGGGGTTGGTTGGTGTGAAAGGGGTTGGTAGTGTAAGTGGTAAGAGAATTAAATAAATGATCACCATTATAGGGCAATCCAATGTGAGGAATCTGGAAAAATATATGCGTTATTTAAGGGAAGTGAGTGCATGGTGTAAACACCTGTGTATATTAAAGTAATGAAGGTAATGTGGTATGAAAAAAATATATAAAATTATGGTGGTAGTAGGATTGGTGAAAATAAGTAATAAAGTGCTACAAGAGTATATAGATAAATAGTTACCTGATGCAATAGATAGGTAGAGATATTTTATGTGGCAAGTAAAGGGATCCTGCCTGCACGTATGCATGGCAGGTAAGGACAAGGTGCCGAGAGACCATGGGTGCCGTAGCATCCGATCTGGCCTGTGTGGAATCCGATAGTGACTCCACATGGACATACCATTTTATAAAGTCCAATGGGTAAGGTGATTAGGATAATCACATGCAGGTGCCGTAGGTTTCCTAACCACCAAAGGAGTGAAAGTCCCAGCCGCCAATGGTGGATCACCGGTGGCTCCCCCGACGTCCCAGACAGCCCCGGCCAACACCGTCCTCTTCGCCACAAAACGCGCGAGGTCATGTCGTCGTGCGCACACATGCGCACTGCGTCAAGACAGTCCAGAGAGAATTGGAGGGATGCCCCCAGCAGGGTGAGGCTGGCAATGGCTGTCCAAGGGATCCCCCTGGGCACCCTGCGAGCGGAATAGGGGGACAGGATGGACAATCCCCCCCAACCCTGCTGGGAAGCCCTGAAGGACAGAGCCACATCCACACCGGAAGGGGCAAAGGCAGCTCGACCCCACCGGGGGCCCCAGACGGTGACAATACAAAGTATACATGTGTGGCAGTTGCCATTATAAACACCATAATCACTATGACAGATAAATCGTGACAGAAACTAATTGAATTGTATTATTAGTGGGAATGCTTTAATAAGCATTCCCAGTATTGTTATTCGTTTTTTATTATTCTTATTAATTAGTGGGAATGCTTTAATAAGCATTCCCAGTATTGTTATTCATTTTTTATTATTCTTATTGGTGGTAATGCTTTAATAAGCATTCCCAGTATTGTTATTCGTTTTTTTATTATTAGTGGGAATGCTTTAATAAGCATTCCCAGTATTGTTATTCGTTTTTATTATTAGTGGGAATGCTTTAATAAGCATTCCTAGTATTGTTATTCGTTTTTTATTATTCTTATTAATTAGTGGGAATGCTTTAATAAGAATTCCCAGTATTGTTATTCGTTTTTTATTAGTGGGAATGCTTTAATAAGCATTCCCAGTATTGTTTTTCTTTTTTATTATTAGTGGGAATGCTTTAATAAGCATTCCCAGTATTGTTATTCATTTTTTATTATTCTTATTAATTAGTGGGAATGCTTTATTAAGCATTCCCAGTATTGTTATTCGTTTTTTATTATTCTTAATTAGTGGGAATGCTTTAATAAGCATTCCCAGTATTGTTATTCATTTTTTATTATTCTTATTAGTGGGAATGCTTTAATAAGCATTCCCAGTATTGTTATTCGTTTTTTATTATTCTTATTAGTGGGAATGCTTTAATAAGCATTCCCAGTATTGTTATTAGTTTTTTATTAGTGGGAATGCTTTAATAAGCATTCCCAGTATTGTTATTCGTTTTTTATTATTAGTGGGAATGCTTTAATAAGCATTCCCAGTATTGTTATTCGTTTTTTATTATTCTTATTAGTGGGAAAGCTTTAATAAGCATTCCCAGTATTGTTATTCGTTTTTTATTATTCTTAATTTAAATTTTTATCCTTTATTATTCCGTACGTTTTTTGGCTCTGCGTAACTTCGCCATACTTTCAGCGATTGAGACCATTCAACTTTTAAAATGTTCATCTCATTCTGCTAACGATGGGACTTCTTCAAGTTTTTTTGTACTATTTATACTTTTTAAAATATTAAGCTTTTAGTCGCTTTTTTTTAACATTGAAGTCAATGAGAACATGCTTTTTCCTGCTTAAAATCTTATGTGATTCAAAATGTATCTCCTTCTTCATACTTTCACTGACAGACACCAAACAAACTTTACCACGGTCACAAAATATTCAGCTATCCGGCTATGACTTTTCAGATTGAAATCTTTTATAGTTTTTGTGAAAAAGCAATTTACGTTTAGTGCTAGAGTGAGTCATGTGACCTTTACAGTGTGAGTTTTGAAAAAAATCGGATTATCTATAAAAAAAGGGGGAACAAATTGCTCTCACGCCCACAAGATCTACTTGTCATACACAATTCATATATCAAATTGTAGATATTTTTGTCTGCTTTCAGGCAATGTGATCAGTTTTGTGATGCGCATTTTACTTTTCGTTGCTGGAGCTTCGAAAGGACAAGAGTTCCAAGATTTCTCCCATAGGCCTTCATTATAACCGACTTTTAAAATTTGTTAGTAAGACACACAAAGATACTCTTTTCTAAATCGCTGACATGGCCACATTTTAAAGTTTATCAACATAAATTTCATATCGATGCGTTCACAATGGTTTTGTCTTTAAAACGGTGAAGTCGCTGTATCGATCGCATGTACGGTTGTGGATTTATTAAGGTTTGTTTGAAGGGTTAGGTAACTAATTTGGTCTGTGAATAAAGGCATTTGTAATGGTATTTGTTTCCCTAAATAGCTTCCTTTACCTCAGTGCAATATTCCCCTCACACACCTGGGGGGGGGGACCTCTTGAGGGGGGAGGGGCGACCAGGACACTCTCTACTTTGCAGATAAGAGAAAGGAGCTGTGTGTTAGTGGGCGTCCTGCTCACTCCCTCCCCCCTTAAGAGGCTTTCTCCACACCAGGGAAAAAGCCTTGCATTACTGTGTGGAGTTACAGACAGAAGAACAGGAAGTGAGGGTTTCTCAGAAGAAATAAGGACATTTAAAAGCAAAATCAAAGGATGAGGTAAGTAAAGGAGGACTGCACTAAGATAAAAGAAGCTATTTAGGAAAAATTATTGTACCTTTACAACACCTTTAATGATCAAATAGAGGCTTTATTAGTAGTGAAGGAACACTGCTTGTATGTCCTAAAGATAGTATAGTGGTTATGGTGAATGGCATTTGTGCGGGCTTAGCAATTCAGCTATTCAGCATTCCCACGTATTTTCCTCAGGAAATGCATTTTCTAGTTAGTGGGAATTCTTTAATAAGCATTCCCAGTATTGTTATTCGTTTTTTTATTATTCTTATTAATTAGTGGGAATGCTTTAATAAGCATTCCCAGTATTTTTATTCGTTTTTTATTATTCTTATTATTCCGTACGTTTTTTGGCTCTACGTAACTTCGCCATACTTTCAGCTATTGAGACCATTCAACTTTTAAAATATTCATCCCATTCAGCTAACGATGGGACTTCTTCAAGTTTTTTTGTACTATTTATACTTTTTAAAATATTAAGCTTTTAGTCGCTTTTTTTTAACATTGAAGTCACAAAATATTTAGCTATCCGGCTATGACTTTTCAGAATGAAATCTTTTATAGTTTTTGTGAAAAAGCAATTTACGTTTAGTGATTTTTTCAGAAAATGTTATCGATTACACTGCGTGTCTATGGAAAGCTGCTAGAGTGAGTCATGTGACCTTTACAGTGTGAGTTTTGAAAAAACTCTGATTATCTATAAAAAAGGGGGAACAAATTGCTCTCACGCCCACAAGATCTACTTGTCATACACAATTTATATATCAAATTGTAGGTATTTTTGTCTGCTTTCAGGCAATGTGATCAGTTTTGTGATGCGCATTTTACTTTTCGTTGCTGGAGCTTCTAAAGGACAAGAGTTCCAAAATGTTTCCCATAGGCCTTCATTATAACGCGCTTTTAAAATTTGTTAGTAAGACACACAACGACACTCTTTTCTAAATCGCTGACATGGCCACATTTTTAAGTTTATCAACATAAATTTCATATCGATGCGTTCACAAGGGTCTTGTTTTTAAAACGGTGAAGTCGCTGTATCGATCGCATGTACGGTTGAGGATTTATTAAGGTTTGTTTGAAGGTTTCGGTAACTCATTTGGTCTGTGAATTAAAGGCGTTTGTAATGGTAATTCTTTCTCAGTGCAATATTCCCTCTCACACACCTGCTGTGGAGAAAACCTCTTGAGGGGGGAGGGGCGACCAGGACACTCTCTACTTTGCAGATAGAGAAAGGAGCTGTGTGTTAGTGGGCATCCTGCTCACTCCCTCCCCCCTCAAGAGGCTTTCTCCACACCAGGGAAAAAGCCTTGCATTACTGTGTGGAGTTACAGACAGAAGAACAGGAAGTGAGGATTTCTCAGAAGAAATAAGGACATATTAAAAGCAAAATCAAAGGATGAGGTAAGTAAAGGAGGACTGCACTAAGGTAAAGGAAGCTATTTAGGGAAAATTATTTTACATTTACAACACCTTTAATGATCAAAGAGAGGCTTTATAAGTACTGGAGGAACATTGCTTGTATGTCCTAAAGATAGGATAGTGGTTATGGTGAATGGCATTTGTGCGGGCTTAGCAATTCAGCTATTCAGCATTCCCACGTATTTTTCTCAGGAAATGCATTTTCTAGTTTTAATTTTATTCCGTACGTTTTTTGGCTCTGCGTAACTTCGCCATACTTTCAGCGATTGAGACCACTCAACTTTTAAAATGTTCATCTCATTCAGCCAACGATGGGACTTCTTCAAGTTTTTTTGTACTATTTATACTTTTTAAAATATTAAGCTTTTAGTCGCTTTTTTTAACATTGAAGTCAATGAGAACATTCTTTTTCCTGCTTAAAATCTCATGTCGTACAAAATGTATCTCCTCCTTCATACTTTCACTGACAGACACCAAACAAACTTTACCACGGTCACAAAATATTCAGCTATCCGGCTATGACTTTTCAGATTGAAATCTTTTATAGTTTTTGTGAAAAAGCAATTTACGTTTACTGATTTTTTCAGAAAATGTTATCGATTTAACAGTCTTCCTATGGAGAGCTGCTAGTCATGTGACCTTTACAGTGTGAGTTTTGAAAAAACTCGGATTATCTATAAAAAAGGGGGAACAAATTGCTCTCACGCCCACAAGATCTACTTGTCATACACAATTTATATATCAAATTGTAGGTATTTTTGTCTGCTTTCAGGCAATGTGATCAGTTTTGTGATGCGCATTTGACTTTGTTGCTGGAGCTTCTAAAGGACAAGAGTTCCAATATTTCTCCCATAGGCCTTCATTTTAACCGACTTTTAAAATTTGTTAGTAAGACACACAATGACACTCTTCTAAATCGCTGACATGGCCACATTTTTAAGTTTATCAACATAAATTCCATATCGATGCCTTCACAAGGGTCTTGTCTTTACAGCGGTGAAGTCGCTGTATCGATCGCATGTATGATTGAGGATTTTTTAAGGTTTGTTTGAAGGGTTAGGTAACTCATTTGGTCTGTGAATAAAGGCATTTGTAATGGTAATTCTTTCTCAGTGCAATATTCCCTCTCACACACCTGGGGGGGGGGAAACCTCTTGAGGGGGGAGGGGCGAACAGGACACTCTCTACTTTGCAGAGAAGAGAAAGGAGCTGTGTGTTAGTGGGCGTCCTGCTCACTCCCCCCCCTCAGGAGGCTTTCTCCACACCAGGGAAAAAGCCTTGCATTACTGTGTGGAGTTACAGACAGAAGAACAGGAAGTGAGGGTTTCTCAGAAGAAATAAGGACATTTAAAAGCAAAATCAAAGGATGAGGTAAGTAAAGGAGGACTGCACTAAGGTAAAGTAAGCTATTTAGGGAAAATTATTTTAAAAAAAAAATGCTATTAAATTAAAAAAAAGTTGACATAAGTTGCAAAAAAAATGCTTTTAAAAAAAAAGTTGACATAAGTTGCAAGAAAAAAATGTGATTAAAAAAAAAGTTGACATAAGTTGCAAAAAAAATGCTGTTTAGGGAAAATTGATTTACATTTAGGGTCCTTTCACACGTGCAGACCGTTTTTTAGGTCCGTTTTTTTTCATCAGTTGAACAGTTTTTTCGTCCGTTTTTCATCCGTTTTTCCATCCGTTTTTTCTTTTTTTTGCGTTTAATCCTTCTTTATTTAGGAAATATTAGTTTTACAGCAAAAGTTACTTATCCATTACATTGAAACAAACCATATAAACAGAGCATTAACTTATTATCTCGTAGTCCTTTATATTCGTTTAAGACTCAGGGGGAGATTTGGAGATAGCAGGGTAGGGGTGGGTGCAGGCTAGTTGTTTACGTCTAGGGTTATCCTGACTACAGGGCCCTATATTATCTCCTGAAGTTTCTCCTCCAGGTTTGAGTTCCCCCTCTCAATAATGGGATGTTATATTCCCCTGTTTTCTCCAGCCTCACCCTATTATCCATCTTTAATTGTCCTTTTTACCCCAGCCTCCCCCTGTCCTTAGTTCCATTTTTAATTCCCATATTCTCTTGTGTTACCATATCTCCTTTTATTTCCTTCTTCCCACCCTGACCTCCCCCACCCCCCAAAACCCCCCCCCCCCAGTTTCTCCCTCCTCTCCCCTCTCATAGGGCAGAGCTCTTTATCCAATTTCTTAGGGCCTCTCTCACTCCCGTTCCGCCACTCCCCTCCCCATCAACTTCCTCCCTTCTTCTGAGTACATGAATGCGTTCCATGTTCCCCAGGTCATATTATATTGTTCCTTTCTATCTTGGGCTGATAATACCACGTCTTCTATTGCACAAATATTCCTCACCCTATAGAGCCAGTCGGTTATCGTGGGGGGGTTATTTTTTTTCCAATTTTGAGTTATCCCAGCCTTAGATTCGTTGATCATATGGCATATGATCGATTTCTTATATGTTTTTATTGGAATCTGTGTTAGGTGCAGCAGACAGAAAGCTGGATCGTCCTGTATTTGATATGTTGTAAATTTTTGGGTTATCCTTAGTACTTCCTGCCAGTATTTCCTAATCTTTGGGCAGGTCCAGAATAAATGGTACATGGTTCCCCTATCTTTCTTGCATCTCCAACAGGTATCTAAGGTTCCCGGAAACACCCTACTCAATTTCTCTGGTGTATAGTACCATCTATTTAATATTTTATAATTTAATTCTTGGAGCCTAGTACTTATTGATGTTTTCATGTTTAAATTAATTATTTTTTGCTGCTGAGTTTGTGAGAAATTCCTCTCCATATCTCTGGCCCATTCTCTTATAGATGGTATCTCCTGGCCTTCTAAAGGTGTTATTCCTAGCCTATACATCCTAGATAATAGTTTATCTGGGGGTTCCTGGTTTTCACAATATCTTTCAAATTGTGTTAATTCCCTTTTGTATCTACTTGTTCGTCCCAGGGAGTTCAGGAAGTGACACAATTGTACCGCTTGCCAATTTTTAACCCCATATCTTCCTTCCTGGACTACCAATGAGGATACAGTTGGCCATCTGTCTCGTTCTGAGAAATGTGCTATCTGTGTAAGGCCCCTCTCTCTGAGATTCCTGTATGCTCCTTTCTCCATACCTGGTGGAAAACATGGGTTTCCTAATACTGGATACAGGGGGGAAAAGCTTGAGGTGTGTTTACCTAACTGGCATATCTTGTGGCCTATTGCTAGCGTCGTCCCTATAATTGGATGGTTTTTTAATTGTGTCGGCAGTGTTTGATAGCACCAAAGTGCTCTTTGCAGTGGGACTTGACTGATTTCTTGTTCGAGGTCTACCCATAGCTTTGATCCTATACTCCTGCCCCATTCTATAATCCTACCCATATGGACCGCTTGATAATATTTAGTTACATCTGGTATTGCTAAGCCTCCATTACTCTTAGGTAAGAACATTCTACTCCTACTGATCCTGGGTTTTTTCTTAGACCAAATGAACTTGAAAAGCAGCCTATTTACTTGAAGTAAAAAGGCAGGGGGGATCTTAATTGGTATTGTTTGAAGCAAATATAGTATTCTAGGGAGTATGCTCATCTCCCAAAACCTCTCTTACATCTCCCAAACCAAGAATGAAATCCCCTCTGCCATTTCTTCAAAGTATCCTTGATTATATTCATCAATGGAGGGAAATTTACTTCAAAAATGTTACCTAATTTTGGTGGGATATGTATCCCCAGATATTTCAGGGCTGTCTTAACCCACTTAAATTTAAAATTAGGTTTAAGGGTTTGTTGTAAGCCCCCCGGTAATTCCACACTCATTGCTTCTGATTTCTCATAATTAATTTTTAGATTTGCTAATTTCCCATACTCCTCTATTTCTCTCATCAAATTCTGTAGTGATTCCCGGGGGTGAGATATGGTGAACAGCATATCGTCTGCAAATGCAGAAATTTTATATTCTCTGCCCCCTATATCTAATCCCCGGACTCTCGGGTTTTGCCTAATCCTATTCAACAGAGGTTCCAATGTCAAAACATATAATAGCGGGGACAATGGACACCCCTGTCTTGTTCCATTTAATATTTTAATAGGCTCTGAGAGGATCCCATTTACCTTGATTAATGCTTGAGGTGTAGTATATACCCCCATAATCCATCTATACATATGTTCTCCTAATCCAATATGTCTTAGTACTCCTGCCATAAACTTCCAATTGACTCGGTCGAAGGCCTTTTCGGCGTCTGTACTCAAAAAGATTGAAGGTGTTTTGGTTTCCCTTGCCCAGTGTACCAGGTTCAATACTTTGATAGTATTGTCCCTGGCTTCCCGGGTCGGGATAAAACCCACCTGATCTGGATGTATTAGCTGTGTCAAGAGGGGCTGTAGTCAGGCTGCTATTAATTTAGTAAAAAGTTTTAGATCTGTGTTCAACAATGAGATCGGGCGATAGCTACCGCACTCCGCCGGGTCCTTCCCTTCTTTGAGAATCACCGCAATATGTGCCATGAGGGCTTCCGGGCGGAGTGCGGTAGATCGGCCGATCTCATTGAACATCCTAATCATGTACGGTCCAAGGACAGGGTAGAAATGCTGGTAATACTGAATAGAAAACCCATCTGGGCCTGGAGCTTTCCCTTTTTTAACCATTTTCATAACTCCTTGGAGTTCCTCCATTGAGATGGGTCTGTCCATATTCTCCCTTTCAGTTGAGGGTATTCTTTTAAGATGTGCTGAGGATAAATAGTCCTCTATCCTTCCTCTAGGGATATCTATTTGTTCTAAGTTGTATAGGGAGGAATAGTATTCTCTAAATCTCTGCGCTATATCTTTAGGGAGTGACATTATCTGGCCATTCTTGCCCTTGATATGTGGTATATACACAGTATTCCTAGTGTCTTTCAATTTCCCTGCTAAGACTTTACCGCACTTGTCACCTAATTCGTATGTTATCCTTCTGCCTACTTGAATAATCGCTTTAGCTTTATACCTCAGTAGGTCAGCTAACTCCCTCCTTTTATGTCCTAATTCTTCTCCTACGTTTATTGACTGTGTACCTTTATGTTGCATTTCCAAGGTTTGGATATCTATCGTTAGTTTCCTAACCTGATTTTCCCGCATTCTTTTTATTCTTGCCCCATGCTTTATCAATAATCCCCTCATCACCGCCTTGTGGGCCTCCCACACCACACTTGGGTCGCTTACCGGTGTATCGTTGGTCCGAAAGTATTCTCCTAGTTCCTTTTCTACTGCCTCTTTAACCTTTGGGGTCTGTAGTAAGCTTTCATTCAGACGCCAACGATACCCCGTGGAGAGAGCCTTACCTGATATTATTATGTCGATTGCCACTGGGGCGTGGTCTGACCAAGTTATATTCCCAATGTTTACTTCCTCCACTCCCGTCAATAGATAGTGAGGAATCAAAAAATAATCCAACCGGGAATACCTTTTATGTGGATTAGAATAAAAGGTATAATCTCTCTCCTCTCCATGGAATATCCTCCAAGCGTCAACCAGATGCATTTCTTTTAACTTTCGCAGGACTCGCCTCCTAGATTTTCCTGATAGAGAAGAAGACCCTAGAGATGTATCTAATTTGTGGTCCAGTGTCATGTTAATATCTCCTCCTAGGATCAGCTTCCCTTCTATGAATTTGTCTAATTTAGACAGTACTTTAATCAGGAAGGTATCTTGATACGTATTAGGTGTATATACAGTAGCTAATGTTACTTTCTCATCTCCTAAGGTACCTTTTAAAAATATATACCTTCCATTTTCGTCTATCTGTTTTTCCGTTAGTGACCAGGCAATCTGGTTGGATATTAGTATAGCCACTCCTTTAGATTTAGATGTTGGGCTAAATGCGTGGTAGGCACAGGGGAAGAATCTATTTTGTAAATAGGGTAACCGACTGGCTCTAAGATGGGTTTCTTGGACAAAGGCCACGTCTGAGCGCATTTTTTTGAGTTCGCTAAGGAGCATTCTCCTTTTTTCTGGGGTGTTTAGTCCCTTAACGTTAAAAGTGGTAATCCTTATACCCCCCATCTTTGCAGCCAGGGATCCTCTCTTTTCCTCTCCTCCTCCCCCCCTCTCCCCCTAGAACCAGGGAGACGAGGCTGAGTGAATGAGGGAGGAAGGAGAGGGTACCACGCCAAAGAGAGGAGAGAGAAGAGAGGAAAAAAAAAAAAAAAGAAGGCCCCCCCCCACCCAATCCCCTTACTTATTGACAGTGAGGATCGAGAGGGTTTAGTACAAAGACCCCCCCCTCTACCCCAGAGCCAATTTAGCTCCTACTTGCTTACTCTAATACCCTATCCCCTGAGTATTCCCTATCGGGGGGTACTAGTTACGCACACTCCTGTACCGAGGTGCCCCCGCACCTTCCAGCCCTCCTTCCAACTCCACTTTATTTAAATCATACTATATATTATATTACCTATCTTTGTTAATCCCTGGATCTCGAGTTATCCTAATTTAATTCCTCCCCCTTCTCTCCCCTCCCCCCCTCCCTCCCGCCCACCTCATATTATTGCCCCACTAATGAGCTACTCATTCTCCCTAGGTACCTAATCGTTAATAACTCCAGGGTAGTGTCCTCCCTCCCCCGAATGGCTTCACCATATGTAGTTATTCCCCCCCCCCCCCCCATTCCCGATACTGAGGTTAAATCACTCTATAGAATGTATGTACCAATTATTCATATAGTATTCTCACGGTACATAATAAATATAATCTGTAATACAGTATTCTTACAGTAGTTCAAAAAGGGAAAGGAAAAAACAAACTAGTTTTATAATACATTCTAAGACATCATACGTGGCACGTCTCAATCCGTGCCCTATCCAAATAATTTTCCCCAGGTCCAATTCTCGTACATGTTCATAATACATTAATAATACATTAATAATACACTAATAATACATTGATAATTCCAGATAAGTTGTATTGATCCTTGTACCTAGGTTATCAATAAACCTGCTTGGAGTCGGGGAACCCTTCCCCCTCCTCCCATCCTCCCCACCCCCCTCCCCCTTCCCTCCTACCCCTTCCCATATGTGTTTTATTCCTTAATGTATATTGACTGTGAGTGTTAAATATGTGTAGAGCTTAGCTGCTCTAATACTGTGGACTGTGAGTTGTGACTAGCCTGTTTAGTGACTTATGCGATACCCTCCTAATTAATATGCCCATTGGGCTCTCACTTTAGTTTCCACCCCCCTTAACCTTGTGTAAAGTGTGTATTAAATAGATTATCTGTTATAGTGTATGGTGTAGTTGTGTTGCCCCCCTTATACCCCCACCCCTCACCCCCACTTCCCTGTCCTATTCCCCCCATCTAATCTCCATTCCCCCTCCCCCAATCCTACCCCCCACCCCCCACCCCCCTCTCAATACCCCGCACACTCCTCAGACCGACTACCGCACTCTGGGGTTTTAAAAAGTCCAGAGGAGGAAAGGCAAAAAAAAGCACAACAGAAAAAGGTACCAACAATAAAAGAAAAAAAAAAAGGAAAAAAGGGAGAAAAGTCCAGTCTCTCTCAGAGGTCCAAAAAAGAAAGGGGGAGGGGAGAAAGGGGCAGCCAACAAGTCCTCAAATTTTAATTATTCCTCAAGATTGGCTGTCTCCAATCCACCACCTCAAAAGGGTTGATCCCCAAAAAGGAGAAAAGTTCCGGCAAGTCATTTTTGGAGCGCAGCCAAAATGTACCTGTGTCTTGTTTCCTGATTAGTACTGATATTGGATACCTCCATCTGTATGTTCCCCCTAGTTCCCTTATTCGATCTAATATGGGGCGTAACATAGCTCTCCGTTGCAGAGTAGCACTTGATAGATCTGGTAGTATCTTCAACTGAGCTCCATTAAATTCTATAGTCCCCATGTCCCAAGATTTCCTTAATATTGCCTCTTTTTGTCTAAAGTAATGCAGTCTACATATCACATCTCGAGGCCGAGAGCTATCTTTGGGCTTGGGGCCTAGGGCCCTATGAACTCTGTCCATCTCAAGATTTAAGGGTAGAGCATCTTTCAATAATACCAGAAAAATATTTTTTACCGTCTCTTGGAGGTCTTCTGGGACTGCTGCTTCAGGGATACCTCGTATGCGTAAATTATTCTGTCTGTTCCTGTCTTGGATTTCCTCTAGTTGTAGCTGTAGGGAGTTGATCACATCTAATTGCTTATTTCTTTCCTGTTTCAGTGTCATCACACGCAGTGTGAGGTCTTTGGAGGTACTTTCATTCATTGTCGTGCGTTTTTCCAAGCCCTGAACCTCCCCTTTAATCTCTTCCATATCTCTGCAATGGGCTTCCTCTATTTTCGTAATTAGTGTAGTGATGTCTTCTCATGTTGGTAATACCTGGATCAGGGATTTTAAGGTCTCAAGCTCACTCTTCCCCCTTCACTCAGCCTAGAGGGGGGGTCGCTCCCACCTGTGTTGGTCACCCGGGGGCTTTGAGGGGCTATCTGTAGTGTCTCCACATCTGCCCGCACCTCTAGCCTTGGGATGGTAGTCTGTGTTTGTATCTGCAGACTCTCCAGGCTCTGACCCTGCTCACCCCCTTTCTCCATTTTAGAAAAATAGCTCTGGATCTCCAGATGGCCTGCTAGGTTGGGTGGCTGTATTAACAATGCGGTCCTCCGGGATGTACGTGTGTCTCTAGATCTAGCTGCACACATACCTCCCCTCCACTTTCCACATATAGTTTTTAATTTTTAAGCTTTGTGCTGCGCGCTCCTCTCGGCGTCTCCCCAAGGCACTTGGAAGCTTGGAAGCCTGACCCCTCTACACCGTTTTTTTTTTTTTCCCCTTTACTCTACTATTATCCACTCCTCCCCAGCAGTGATTCGTAGAGCATGGGGCTCACGTTATCTGGTTGGGCTAGGCTGGGATAGATCCACCACGCAGCTCACTGCAGCTCGCTGCACACCGCACACAGCCACCTATACAGCTATGGAGCTATGGTGCTTCACACACACAGTCTCCCAACCTGCACCTTCGTTCCTACTCCCGTCTCCGGTCTCCTCAGCTTTTCCCTCTCCGCGTCTGGTTCCTTTTACTTTTGATTTTGCTGGGGTCAGAAGAGTCTTATCCACACCGCTAACATGCGGACCATGTAGCCAGCGGAGTGCGGGGACACAGGCTGCGACAGGCAGCGGGAGCAGCGGGAGGGCGATAGGCGGGCTTCAAGCACAAACGACGCCCAACGGCTCCAGGGACAGTCCGGGGGATTTCACTGGGAATTTCGCAGAATTTCACAGACAGCAGATCACCTTCCTCGGGCTACAGATATGTGTCACGCACGGAAGGCATGGAGGTAGCGGGAGCTCACACCTTGACAACCTCACTCGGCCATGCGCAGACCGTTTTTTCAACCGTTTTTTTTTTTTTTTAGAACTTTTTTTTTTATTATATATTTTGATGAAAAACGGATGTTAGCGGATCGGATGTTAAACGGATCGTCCGCTAACATCCGTTTTTCGTCCGTTCCGTTTTTTTGACGGAAGAAAAATAGGGTTTACTTCCGTAAAAAAAACGGAGCTTAACGGAGACGGATGTAAACGGCCGTTAGCGGATGCTCATCCGCTAACGTCCGCTATCCCATAGGGATGCATTGCGGTCCGTTTTTAATCTGTAAAAAATGGACGAACGGTCCGCACGTGTGAAAGGGCCCTTACAACACCTTTAATGATCAAAGAGAGGCTTTATAAGTACTGAAGGAACACTGCTTGTATGTCCTAAAGATAGTATAGTGGTTATGGTGAATGCCATTTGCAATTTAGCTATTCAGCATTCCCACGTATTTTCCTCAGGAAATGCATTTTCTAGTTTTAATTTTAATTTTATCCTTTATTCCGTAAGTTTTTTGGCTCTGCGTAACTTCGCCATACTTTCAGCGATTGAGACCATTCAACTTTTAAAATGTTCATCTCATTCAGCTAACGATGGGACTTATTCAAGTTTTTTTGTACTATTTATACTTTTTAAAATATTAAGCTTTTAGTTGCTTTTTTTTAACATTGAAGTCAATGAGAACATGCTTTTTCCTGCTTAATATCTCATGCGCTACAAAATGTATCTCCTCCTTCATACTTTTACTGACAGACACCAAACAAACTTTACCACGGTCACAAAAAATTTAGCTATCCGGCTATGACTTTTCAGATTGAAATCTTTTATAGTTTTTGTAAAAAAGCAATTTACGTTTAGTGATTTTTTCAGAAAATTTTATCGATTACACTGCATGTCTATGGAGAGCTGCTAGAGTGAGTCATGTGACCTTTACAGTGTGAGTTTTGAAAAAACTCGGATTATCTATAAAAAAAGGGGGAACAAATTGCTCTCACGCCCACAAGATCTACTTGTCATACACAATTTATATATCAAATTGTAGGTATTTTTGTCTGCTTTCAGGCAATGTGATCAGTTTTGTGATGCACATTTTACTTTTGGTTGCTGGAGCTTCTAAAGGACAAGAGTTCCAAGATTTCTTCCATAGGCCTTCATTATAACACGCTTTTAAAATTTGTTAGTAAGACACACAACGACACTCTTTTCTAAATCGCTGACATGGCCACATTTTTAAGTTTATCAACATAAATTTCATATCGATGCGTTCATAAGGGTCTTGTCTTTAAAGCGGTGAAGTCGCTGTATCGATCGCATGTACGGTTTTGGATTTATTAAGGTTTGTTTGAAGGGTTAGGTAACTCATTTGGTCTGTGAATTGAAGGCCTTTGTAATGGTAATTCTTTCCCTAAATAGCTTCCTTTACCTCAGTGCAATTATCCCCCTCACTCACCTGGGGGGAGGGGAGAAAACCTATTGAGGGGGGAGGGGCGACCAGAACACTCTCTACTTTGCAGATAAGAGAAAGGAGCTGTGTGTTAGTGGACGTCCTTGCTCACTCCCTCCCCCCTCTAGAGGCTTTCTCCACACCAGGGAAAAAGCCTTGCATTACTGTGTGGAGTTACAGACAGAAGAACAGGAAGTGAGGGTTTCTCAGAAGAAATAAGGACATTTAAAAGCAAAATCAAAGGATGAGGTAAGTAAAGGAGGACTGCACAAAGGTAAAAGAAGCTATTTAGGGAAAATTATTTTACATTTACAACACCTTTAATGATCAAAGAGAGGCTTTATAAGTACTGAAGGAACACTGCTTGTATGTCCTAAAGATAGTATAGCGGTTATGGTGAATGGCATTTGTGCGGGCTTAGCAATTCAGCTATTCAGCATTCCCACGTATTTTCCTCAGGAAATGCATTTTCTAGTTTTAATTTTAATTTTATCCTTTATTCCGTACGTTTTTTGGCTCTGCGTAACTTCGCCATACTTTCAGCGATTGAGACCATTCAACTTTTAAAATGTTCATCTCATTTAGCTAACGCTGGGACTTCAAGTTTTTTCGTACTATTTATACTTTTTAAAATATTAAGCTTTTAGTCGCTTTTTTTAACATTGAAGTCAATGAGAACATGCTTTTTCCTGCTTAAAATCTTATGTGATTCAAAATGTATCTCCTCCTTCATACTTTCACTGACAGACACCAAACAAACTTTACCACGGTCACAAAATATTCAGATATCCGGCTATGACTTTTCAGAATGAAATCTTTTATAGTTTTTGTGAAAAAGCAATTTACGTTTACTGATTTTTTCAGAAAATGTTATCGATTTAACAGTCTTCCTATGGAGAGCTGCTAGAGTGAGTCATGTGACCTTTACAGTGTGAGTTTTGAAAAAACTCGGATTATCTATAAAAAAGGGGGAACAAATTGCTCTCACGCCCACAAGATCTACTTGTCATACACAATTTATATATCAAATTGTAGGTATTTTTGTCTGCTTTCAGGCAATGTGATCAGTTTTGTGATGCGCCTTTTACTTTTCGTTGCTGGAGCTTCTAAAGGACAAGAGTTCCAAATTTTTCCCCATAGACTTTCATTCTAAATGGCATTTAATTTTTGCCAATAAAACGCACAATGACACTCTTTTCTAAATCGCTGACATGGCCACATTTTTAGGTTTATCAACATAATTTTCATATCGATGCGTTCACAAGGGTCTTGTCTTTTATACGGTGAAGTCGCTGTATCGATCGCATGTACTGTTGTGGATTTATTAAGGTTTGTTTGAAGGGTTCGGTATCTCATTTGGTGTGAGAATTAAAAGGCGTTTGTAATGGTAATTCTCTCTCAGTGCAATATTCCCCTCACACACCTGGGGGGGGAACCTCTTGAGGGGAAGGGGCGACCAGGACACTCTCTACTTTGCAGATAAGAGAAAGGAGCTGTGTGTTAGTGGGCGTCCTGCTCACCCCCTCCCCCCTGAGGCTTTCTCCACACCAAGGAAAAAGCCTTGCACTACTGTGTGGAGTTACAGACAGAAGAACAGGAAGTGAGGGTTTCTCAGAAGAAATAAGGACATTTAAAAGCAAAATCAAAGGATGAGGTAAGTAAAGGAGGACTGCACTAAGGTAAAGGAAGCTATTTAGGGAAAATTACTTTACATTTACAACACCTTTAATGATCAAAGAGAGGCTTTAGAAGTACTGAAGGAACACTGCTTGTATGTCCTAAAGATAGTATAGTGGTTATGGTGAATGGCATTTGTGCGGGCTTAGCAATTCAGCTATTCAGCATTCCCACATATTTTCCTCAGGAAATGCATTTTCTAGTTAGTGGGAATGCTTTAATAAGTATTGTTATTCGTTTTTTATTATTAGTGGGAATGCTTTAATAAGCATTCCCAGTATTGTTATTCGTTTTTTATTATTCTTATTAATTAGTGGGAATGCTTTAATAAGCATTCCCAGTATTGTTATTCGTTTTTTATTATTAGTGGGAATGCTTTAATAAGCATTCCCAGTATTGTTATTCGTTTTTTATTATTCTTAATTAGTGGGAATGCTTTAATAAGCATTCCCAGTATTGTTATTCGTTTTTTATTAGTGGGAATGCTTTAATAAGCATTCCCAGTATTGTTATTCGTTTTTTAGTGGGAATGCTTTAATAAGCATTCCCAGTATTGTTACTTCGTTTTTTATTATTCTTATTAATTAGTGGGAATGCTTTAATAAGCATTCCCAGTATTGTTATTCGTTTTTTTATTACTCGGTTATTATCTTATAAATCCGTACGTTTTTTGGCTCTGCGTAGCCATACTTTCAGCGATTGAGACCATTCAAATTTTAAAATGTTCATCTCATTCAGCTAACGATGGGACTTCAAGTTTTTTTGTGCTATTTATACTTTTTAAAATATTAAGCTTTTAGTCGCTTTTTTTTAACATTGAAGTCAATGAGAACATGCTTATTCCTGCTTTTAGGGAAAATTATTTTACAAAACCTTTAATGTGATTCAAAATGTATGGTTATGGTGAAGGCTCCTCCTTCATACTTTCAGTTATTAGTGGGAATGCTGACCCAGACACCAAACAAACTTTACCACGGTCACAAAATATTCAGCTATCCGGCTATGACTTTTCAGATTGAAATCTTTTATAGTTTTTATCTCCTCCTTCATACTTTCACTGTGAAAAATATTCAGCAATTTACGTTTAGTGATTTTTTCAGAAAATGTTATCGATTAAACAGTCTTCCTATGGAGCTGGCTTAGAGTGAGTCATGTGACCTTTACAGTGTGAGTTTTGAAAAAACTCGGATTATCTATAAAAAAGGGGGAACAAATTGCTCTCACGCCCACAAGATCTACTTGTCATACACAATTTATATATCAAATGGAAGGTATTTTTGTCTGCTTTCAGGCAATGTGATCAGTTTTGTGATGCGCATTTTACTTTTCGTTGCTGGAGCTTCTAAAGGACAAGAGTTCCAAATTTTTCCCATAGACCTTCATTATAAACGGCATTTAATTTTTGCCAATAAAACGCACAATGACACTCTTTTCTAAATCGCTGACATGGCCACATTTTTAAGTTTATCAACATAAATTTCATATCGATGCGTTCACAAGGGTCTTGTCTTTTATACGGTGAAGTCGCTGTATCGATCGCATGTACGGTTGTGGATTTATTAAGGTTTGTTTGAAGGGTTATTTCACTTATTTTGTGTGTAGATAAAAAGCGTTTGTAATGGTAATTCTTTCCCTAAATAGCTTCCTTTACCTCAGTGCAATATTCCCCTCACACACCTGGGGGAGGGGAGAAAACCTCTTGAGGGGGGAGGGGCGACCAGGAAGTCACGCTCTGTACTTTGCAGATAGAGAAAGGAGCTGTGTGTTAGTGGGCGTCCTGCTCACCCCCTCCCCCCTCAAGAGGCTTTCTCCACACCAGAGGAAAAAGCCTTGCACTACTGTGTGGAGTTACAGACAGAAGAACAGGAGTGAGGATTTCAAGAAAAAAATACATTTAAAAGCAAAATCAAAGGATGGAGGTGAGGGTATTACTGCACTAGAAGAAAAATTTATGGACATTTAGAAAAGCAAAATTTATAAAGGCATGAGGTAAGTAAAGGAATGGACTGCACTAAGGTAAAGGAAGCTAATTCTGGCATTGCATTCAAAATTACTATTACATTTACAACATTTAATGATCAACAGTAGAGGCTTTAGAAGGTACTTGTAAAGGAACACTGCTTGTATGAAATCCTAAAGATTGTATAGTGGTATGGTGACATGGCATTTGTGCTTCGGGCTTATGTCCTTATTTTTCTGAGAAATCCTCATTCAGACTATTCAGACATTCCGTAACATATTTATCCTCACAAGTAATGCATTTTCTGGTGTGTGGGAATGGGGGTCTTTAATAAGAGGGGGCATGCAGGGCTACACCAGTAAAAAGAGTTGTTATCGCCCCTCCCCCCTCGTTTTTTATTATTAGTGGGAATGCTTTAGGATAATTGCATTCCCAGTATTGTAATATTCGTTTTTTAAACTATTCTTAGGGAAAGAATTAGATACAAATGCTAATAATAAGCATAATCCCAGTATAGTGTACATATCGACTTTTCACCGTATTATTAGTGGGAATTGTCTTTAATAAGCATTCCCAGATGATTGTTATTCGTTTTTTAAAAATGTATTCTTAATTAGTGGGAATGCTTTAATAACATTCCCAGTATAATGTTATTCGGTTTTTATTAGGGGGAATGCTTTAATAAGCATTCCCAAATATTGTTATTCGTTTTTTAGTGGGAATGCTTTATTATGCTTGAAGCATCAATCCCAGTATTGTTAATTCGTTTTTATTATTCTGTATTAATTAGTGGGAATGCTTTAATAAGCATTCCCAGTATTGTTATTCGTTTTTCAGGTATTATTCTGCTATTATGTCTATAATTTTATCCACGTTTTCTAAAAAAATCACTGTGCGGTTTTTCACAACTAAAGCATTTCAATCAACGCTGAAAAGTTAAACATTGAGCATTGAATAGAGAAAGCGCCATAAGGAAAGTCATCACACGCTTGAGACGAGAGGTCCTGGCACTTGAAAACGTCCTCCTTCAAGTTTACAGCACAAACAAATTTACCACGGCCCCAAAATACAGCTAAAGGCACTTCCTTCAGTTAAAATCTTGATAGTATTAGTGCTAAAATAAACGTTAATTACAGTTAATATAAGCAAAATAATATTGTGAAGTCAGAACTTTTTGCATCACAAAAACTTAATGTGATAGTGGCTTATGAGTGTGTTCATGTGACGGACTTAGCAATTCAGCATGACGTTTTTCCTCAGGAAATTGAATTATCTATCTATAAATGCAATTTAACACGTATAGAAATTTTATCTTTGCAATTTAATCTTGCCATGGCTCTGATTAACCGCCATATCTTTCTAGCTATTGAGATTTCCATTCAACTATGAAGTAAATGTTTTGTGATGCTCTGCCTAGCTGAGACTTCTACATTTTCGTTGGCTTCGAAAGCATCAATTATACTATTCTCCCTGTTTATAGAAGCATTCTATATACCTAAAAACTCAGGCTTCAATGTTCAATTGATTTAGCTCAAGCATAAAATTGCAGCAAAGACATCTGAACAAAGCAATTTATTTATTTTTCTTTTCTTTTTTTCATAATACCTGACAGAGCTGTCAATACCTTATACATTTTTTTTATTTTTTGTCATATTATATATATTTTGAATGCCACAAGTTCTCGGATCTTTTTCAATCATTGCTCCCCGACTACTCATACACAAAAATCGATATCATGGAACGGTATCATTTATAAGTCTCTGTGTTCATCGGATTATTGCTTTTATTTTCGTGCTGGATAAAAAGCATTTGTATGGTAATTCTTTCCCTAACATAGTTCCCTAAATATTACCATCAGTTATAACAATACTTCCCCTCACAAAAAACTACCATAGGGTAAATCTTTTTATCATGGGAGGGGCGACACCAGGACACTCTCTCTACTTTGACAGATAAATTTAATGGACGAATGTCTGTGTATGGTATATTTGTCCCTTATTTTTGTCTAGGACGAAGCGTCTATATCTACAGTAGCTATCAATCTATATTGATTTCTACACCGGATCATTCCTTTAGACTTTCTTTGTTCACTACTGTGTGATCAGTGTCCTGCAATGCTTCTTTTGCACTATTACTGTGTGGAGTTACAGACAGAAGAACAGGAAGTGAGGATTTCTCAGAAGAAATAAGGACATTTAAAAGCAAAATCAAAGGATGAGGTAAGTAAAGGAGGACTGCACAAAGGTAAAGGAAGTTATTTAGGGAAAATGATTTTACCTTTACAACACCTTTAATGATTAAAGAGAGGCTTTATAAGTACTGAAGGAACACTGCTTGTATGTCCTAAAGATAGTATAGCGGTTATGGTGAATGGGATTTGTGCGGGCTTAGCAATTCAGCTTCCCATTCAGCATTCTAGTTATTAGTGGGAATGCTTTAATAAGCACGTATTTTCCTCTTTTTTATTAGGAATGCTTTATGCATTCCCAGTTTGTTATTCGTTTTTTAGTTATTCTTATTAATTTTATCCTTTATTCCGTACGTTTTTTGGCTCTGCGTAACTTCGCCATACTTTCAGCGATTGAGACCATTCAAATTTTAAAATGTTCATCTCATTCAGCTAACGATGGGACTTCTTCAAGTTTTTTTGTGCTATTTATACTTTTTAAAATATTAAGCTTTTAGTCGCTTTTTTTTAACATTGAAGTCAATGAGAACATGCTTTTCCCTGCTTAAAAACTCATGCCGTTCAAAATGTATCTCCTCCTTCATACTTTCACTGACAGACACCAAACAAACTTTACCACGGTCACAAAATATTCAGCTATCCGGCTATGACTTTTCAGATTGAAATCTTTTATAGTTTTTGTGAAAAAGCAATTTACGTTTAGTGATTTTTTCAGAAAATTTTATCGATTAAACAGTCTTCCTATGGACATGGCTCAGAGTGAGTCATGTGACCTTTACAGTGTGAGTTTTGAAAAAACTCGGATTATCTATAAAAAAGGGGGAACAAATTGCTCTCACGCCCACAAGATCTACTTGTCATACACAATTTATATATCAAATGGAAGGTATTTTTGTCTGCTTTCAGGCAATGTGATCAGTTTTGTGATGCGCATTTTACTTTTCGTTGCTGGAGCTTCTAAAGGACAAGAGTTCCAAATTTTTCCCCATAGACCTTCATTATAACGCGCTTTTAAAATTTGTTAGTAAGACACACAAAGATACTCTTTTCTAAATCGCTGACATGGCCACATTTTTAAGTTTATCAACATAAATTTCATATCGATGCGTTCACAAGGGTCTTGTCTTTTATACGGTGAAGTCGCTGTATCGATCGCATGTACGGTTGTGGATTTATTAAGGTTTGTTTGAAGGATTATTTCACTTATTTTGTGTGTAGATAAAAAGCATTTGTAATGGTAATTCTTTCCCTAAATAGCTTCCTTTACCTCAGTGCAATTATCCCCCTCACTCACCCGGGGGAGGGGAGAAAACCTCTTGAGGGGGGAGGGGCGACCAGGAAGTCGGGACGCTCTGTACTTTGCAGATAGAGAAAGGAGCTGTGTGTTAGTGGGCGTCCTGCTCACCCCCTCCCCCCTCAAGAGGCTTTCTCCACACCAGGGAAAAAGCCTTGCACTACTGTGTGGAGTTACAGACAGAAGAACAGGAAGTGAGGATTTCTCAGAAGAAAAAAATACATTTAAAAGCAAAATCAAAGGATGCGGTAAGTAAAGGAGGACTGCACTAAGGTAAAGGAAGTTATTTAGGGAAAAGGATTTTACCTTTACAACACCTTTAATGACTATAAAATGCATTTCCTGAGGAAAATACGTGGGAATGCTGAATAGCTGAATTGCTAAGCCCGCACAAATCCCATTCACCATAACCACTATACTATCTTTAGGACATACAAGCAGTGTTCCTTCAGTACTTATAAAGCCTCTCTTTAATCATTAAAGGTGTTGTAAAGGTAAAATCATTTTCCCTAAATAACTTCCTTTACCTTTGTGCAGTCCTCCTTTACTTACCTCATCCTTTGATTTTGCTTTTAAATGTCCTTATTTCTTCTGAGAAATCCTCACTTCCTGTTCTTCTGTCTGTAACTCCACACAGTAATGCAAGGCTTTTTCCCTGGTGTGGAGAAAGCCTCTTGAGGGGGGAGGGGGTGAGCAGGACGCCCACTAACACACAGCTCCTTTCTCTATCTGCAAAGTACAGAGCGTCCTGACTTCCTGGTCGCCCCTCCCCCTCAAGAGGTTTTCTCCCCTCCCCCGGGTGAGTGAGGGGGATAATTGCACTGAGGTAAAGGAAGCTATTTAGGGAAAGAATTACCATTACAAACGCTTTTTATCTACACACAAAATAAGTGAAATAACCCTTCAAACAAACCTTAATAAATCCACAACCGTACATGCGATCGATACAGCGACTTCACCGTATAAAAGACAAGACTCTTGTGAACGCATCGATATGAAATTTATGTTGATAAACTTAAAAATGTGGCCATGTCAGCGATTTAGAAAAGAGTATCTTTGTGTCTTACTAACAAATTTTAAAAGCGCGTTATAATGAAGGTCTATGGGGAAAAATTTGGAACTCTTGTCCTTTAGAAGCTCCAGCAACGAAAAGTAAAATGCGCATCACAAAACTGATCACATCGCCTGAAAGCAGACAAAAATACCTTCCATTTGATATATAAATTGTGTATGACAAGTAGATCTTGTGGGCGTGAGAGCAATTTGTTCCCCCTTTTTATAGATAATCCGAGTTTTTTCAAAACTCACACTCTAAAGGTCACATGACTCACTCTGAGCCATGTCCATAGGAAGACTGTTTAATCGATAAAATTTTCTGAAAAAAATCACTAAACGTAAATTGCTTTTTCACAAAAACTATAAAAGATTTCAATCTGAAAAGTCATAGCCGGATAGCTGAATATTTTGTGACCGTGGTAAAGTTTGTTTGGTGTCTGTCAGTGAAAGTATGAAGGAGGAGATACATTTTGAACGGCATGAGTTTTGAAGCAGGAAAAAGCATGTTCTCATTGACTTCAATGTTAAAAAAAAGCGACTAAAAGCTTAATATTTTAAAAAGTATAAATAGCACAAAAAAACTTGAAGAAGTCCCATCGTTAGCTAAATGAGATGAACATTTTAAAAGTTGAATGGTCTCAATCGCTGAAAGTATGGCGAAGTTACGCAGAGCCAAAAAACGTACGGAATAAAATTAATAAGAATAATAAAAAACGAATAACAATACTGGGAATGCTTATTAAAGCATTCCCACTAATTAAAGAGAGGCTTTATAAGTACTGAAGGAACACTGCTTGTATGTCCTAAAGATAGTATAGTGGTTATGGTGAATGGGATTTGTGCGGGCTTAGCAATTCAGCTATTCAGCATTCCCACGTATTTTCCTCAGGAAATGCATTTTCTAGTTTTAATTAGTGGGAATGCTTTAATAAGTATTAGTATTGTTATTCGTTTTTTATTATTCTTAATATTAATTTTATTCCGTACGTTTTTTGGCTCTGCGTAACTTCGCCATACTTTCAGCGATTGAGACCATTCAACTTTTAAAATGTTCATCTCATTCAGCTAACGATGGGACTTCTTCAAGTTTTTTTGTGCTATTTATATTTTTTAAAATATTAAGCTTTTAGTCGCTTTTTTTTAACATTGAAGTCAATGAGAACATGCTTTCTCCTGCTTCAAAACTCATGCCGTACAAAATGTATCTCCTCCTTCATACTTTCACTGACAGACACCAAACAAACTTTACCACGGTCACAAAATATTCAGCTATCCGGCTATGACTTTTCATATTGAAATCTGTTATAGTTTTTGTGAAAAAGCAATTTACGTTTAGTGATTTTTCAGAAAATTTTATCGATTTAACAGTCTTTCTATGGAGAGCTGTTAGAGTGAGTCATGTGACCTTTAGAGTGTGAGTTTTGAAAAGAATCGTATTATCTATAAAAAAAGGGGGAACAAATTGCTCTCACGCCTACAAGATCTACTTGTCATACACAATTTATATATCAAATGGAAGGTATTTGTGTCTGCTTTCAGGCAATGTGATCAGTTTTGTGATGCGCATTTTACTTTTCGTTGCTGGAGCTTCTAAAGGACAAGAGTTCCAAATTTTTCCCCATAGACCTTCATTATAACCGACTTTTAAAATTTGTTAGTAAGACACACAAAGATACTCTTTTCTAAATCGCTGACATGGCCACATTTTTAAGTTTATCAACATAAATTTCATATCGATGCATTCACAAGGGTCTTGTCTTTTATACGGTGAAGTCGCTGTATCGATCGCATGTACGGTTGTGGATTTATTAAGGTTTGTTTGAAGGGTTATTTCACTTATTTTGTGTGTAGATAAAAAGCGTTTGTAATGGTAATTCTTTCCCTAAATAGCTTCCTTTACCTCAGTGCAATTATCCCCCTCACACACCTGGGGGAGGGGAGAAAACCTCTTGAGGGGGAGGGGCGACCAGGAAGTCAGGACGCTCTGTACTTTGCAGATAGAGAAAGGAGCTGTGTGTCAGTGGGCGTCCTGCTCACCCCCTTCCCCCCTTAAGAGGCTTTCTCCACACCAGGAAAAAAGCCTTGCACTACTGTGTGGAGTTACAGACAGAAGAACAGGAAGTGAGGGTTTCTCAGAAGAAATAAGGACATTTAAAAGCAAAATCAAAGGATGAGGTAAGTAAAGGAGGACTGCACAAAGGTAAAAGAAGCTATTTAGGGAAAATTATTTTACATTTACAACACCTTTAATGATCAAATAGAGGCTTTATTAGTACTGAAGGAACACTGCTTGTATGTCCTAAAGATAGTATAGTGGTTATGGTGAATGGCATTTGTGCGGGCTTAGCAATTCAGCTATTCAGCATTCCCACGTATTTTCCTCAGGAAATGCATTTTCTAGTTAATTTTTATTTTATCCTTTATTATTCCGTACGTTTTTTGGCTCTGCGTAACTTCGCCATACTTTCAGCGATTGGGACCATTCAACTTTTAAAATGTTCATCTCATTCAGCTAACGATGGCACTTCTTCAAGTTTTTTTGTACTATTTATACTTTTTAAAATATTAAGCTTTTAGTCGCTTATTTTTAACATTGAAGTCAATGAGAACATGCTTTTTCCTGCTTAAAATCTTATGTGATTCAAAATGTATCTCCTCCTTCATACTTTCACTGACAGACACCAAACAAACTTTACCACGGTCACAAAATATTCAGCTATCCGGCTATGACTTTTCAGATTGATATCTTTTATAGTTTTTGTGAAAAAGCAATTTACGTTCAGTGATTTTTTCAGAAAATGTTATCGATTACACTGCGTGTCTATGGAGAGCTGCTACAGTGTGTCATGTGACCTTTACAGTGTGAGTTTTGAAAAAAATCGGATTATCTATAAAAAAGGGGGAACAAATTGCTCTCACGCCCACAAGATCTACTTGTCATATAGGTATTTTTGTTTGCTTGCAGGCAATGTGATCAGTTTTGTGATGCGCATTTTACTTTTCGTTGCTGGAGCTTCTAAAGGACAAGAGTTCCAAGATTTCTCCCATAGGCCTACATTATAAGGGAAAATGTTATACTTACCTAACGGTAATTTTCCTTTCCTGATGCAAGCATGACAGCATATACGTATGTTAAGGCTCCGCCCCCCTGCCCAATCAGGACCGGTTATACTATAAAAGTAGGTCTCCTTCCCTATATCTGCATTCTCGTAATTTATTATCACTGCGGAAGGCCCTACTTAACTGTTTCAGACCTCTGTATTTTTTTTTTTTTTTTTTTTAAAGGGAGGGACCTATATGCTGTCATGCTTGCATCAGGAAAGGAAAATTACCGGTAGGTAAAATTTTCCCTTTTCCTGACACAGCATGACAGCATATACGTATGGGATGTACAGAATCACCAGACAATAAGGGTGGGTACTGCTCAAGTGTTTAAGAGGATTAGATCTATCCCCTCTAACGAGGGGGGAGCTGTCTCTGCCCTCGTCTCTGCCCTCATCAGATGGACTTGTCTATCTAGGTTTTGACTAATTGTATCCGTACAACTGCGATGGTCTTCGTTGGACAGCAGGATTGTCCTTTTCCGACGCCATTAAGCCTGATGAGTTTATTGTATTTCTCCTAGAAGAAGAAGGGCCAATTCTATGTCTCTTCAACCTTGAATCTCTTTTCCAAGTTTGTGGAACTTCAAACACTTCCGTTTGGATCTGCCAAAAGGATGATGATGTTCTAACTCAGGCTGCCACGATACCAACCTTTGTATAGTGTTGAGGAAGAGACTAGAGCCATTTTGCCTGATCATTTCAGCCACAAGGTAGTTTATGGTATGACACTTGGATGTTTGAGATTTTTTTAGATCTACTTTACATACTGTATTTGCCAAAAGGAATACTTATTCCCATGTTCCTGGCCATATTTGGGATGTTTTGTCCCTCTAAATGGAGAGTGAGATAATGTGTCTCACACTATTTGGAAGACCCCATGGGGGAAAGAATGACCTGCCTAGGTCTTTCGGACTTGATTGCTGGGATATGCAACCCAGAGAGTGAAGAATAGATACGACTGCGTTTCAGTATCCTTTCATGCGTCTCTAGGCTCTCCTCTATACAATTCATTCCTTCCAGTAAGGAACAGAGAATTCCATCCTTTAAATTCTGTTGGTTCTTCTCTTAGCTAAGGTATTTGAAGTCTGGAGTAGACACTCTGACCTCCATTAGATTTCCACCACTAACGGTGAGACCTCCACATCTTGGTCTCCTGTATCTAGATATAATTTGTATGAATTTGGAAGATGCCATTGGCACGCTGTATGAGGTGTTGAATCTCAGGAAGGAGAATAGGGAGTTTTCAGATCTGAGACTGTACCCGTGGGCAACATTGCCTGCAAGCTACAGGGTAATTGTCGTCATCACCACCGAACGGCTGCAAATCCGGATAGGCCTCCTGGAGACTCTTAGGTTTGTTGAATATATACGTATTGGCTAATCTGCCAACCCAGCTGGCTGTCCTTAGTTTATCTGCTTCCACCTCTGGGAAGCCACCCAGGTTACGGTCAGACCCAATAACTTGATAGTCTTGCTCGTTGCCGATCCCTTGACTGCCTTTCGTTTGAGACTGTCCCTTGTCATCCAACGGCTTTTGTATCTTACGCCCTCTGGCTCTAAGTTCTAGAAAACCCTAACATGCTGGGAGATACCTCTGACAGAAGTTGACTAGTTTTGCATTCCGTCTTGCCAGCGAGGCTAGGCCTTCCCCATTTTGCCGAGTCCTTTCAGCATAGTTGAGGCTCCCTCTGTTGTGTTTACGAAAGACTTTAGTCTGCGACCGCTGTAGCTCTGGATTTTGGACACCTTGTCCTTCATTGGCATGCCTACCCCACGAGTGACAACTTGTGATGATTAGTATGCTGAAAGATTAGCTTAGCTACCTCCCCAATCGGGGACTTTTCTCCTCTGTGGAGTCATCGTTTCCAACGTGAGAAGTAAGTCTCTCTTTACTAAGGTTAATACAGTTGTCAACCCTGCTTGGGCCCCCTTCGGACCACAAGGGTTATTATAGGGTACTTTATCGCTTTTCCGATCGTGGGATGCAACCAATAGGAAAGAGCATCTCTTCAAATGGGATACTTACACTGTTTCTCTGAGTGTAACTTAATTTTGTTCATTAACTTTTTCCCCCATTCAGAATTACCCTCCAGTAGGTGATTACTGCAATGAGACTAGTTTGTCTCTCGATGATGGCTCCTCCCGACTTGATTAGAGTCTGTACTGGGACCTTTCCCAGAACTTGGAAGCCATTGTGCCACAACTCTTCTGAAGGATCAGCACGACTCTGGATACAAAGCGCCTTGAGGCGATTCGGTTCGCATTTGTCAGCGCTATAAAGTTACTCACCTTGCTGTTCAAACAAGACTTACCAGTAGTCCTTGTGCCCGCAAGTCGGCCTGAACGACCACAACATACAGGGTATACCAAGGTAACTACCCCTATCGCACCACCAGGTTGGGCTTAATGGACTAGGTTTCCAGTATTACGGCATAAAATTGTGCGATTTTACTGCGATTCCTATGCGTCTTGAATCAATGCCTATGTATTATTAACGCTCACTGCCCCCAGGTAGACCACAGTGGGTTCAAACGTAGTGTAGGGACTACCTTGAAGTCGCCACACTGCTATGAACAATACTCCTTAAAAATCCTGGAGTAGGATTTGTGGAGGTCAGGCTTTACTGACGACTGGAGAGATTAATTGCCACGATGGCCTATGCCATCCTTCTGGACCAACGCCCATGTAATCATAGCCCTTGCGCATCATGGAGGGAATGCAATGAATAGGTAGAGGAATGAAACAATTCCATTGGCTTCCTAATGCCCAGGACTCATGGAACCTTCGCTGAAATTTACATCCAACTGTCAGCTGACCCTATTGGGCGACTTGGGTTTAGGCTAATAAAGATTATCGCTTCTTTATTCTCCGCCATAGTTCTCCCACGTTTAACTTGTCAATCTTTTGGCTATCCTCTGGTCTTTGGTAATTAACATAAGGAATTAATCTTCCTTCTAGATATTGCCAGATCAGACTTGAACAGTCACCACTCTGACTAAAGCGGCATGTGTTCACTTGTGGGAGGGGCCATAAGGGTTCACTGGCCACAATGATTTCTGGAGAAACAGCATACAGTCTTGTATCCGCAGTGACTGAACTGCATCATTGGCTATTCCCTTTCAATCTAGGATCTGCCATAGAGAGCTTATCACTGACCAGAGCTCTGCTTCCATCCTGCCTCATCGCAGGTCACAACAACACTACTTAACAGTAGTATGAATCTTGTTTTTTTTTTTTATCAGAAAAGCGTTTATTAAACAAACAACGGACATGTTGCAAACACATCGTACAGTAAAGTTCACACAATCACTTGTACACAGTAACAGAACACCGCCTAGGTAATTATACTTTGTCATGTACATTAACCCTCAATCTATAGCCTCTACATGAATCTTGTTGATCTCCAGATCTATTTGCTGTCACAGGGTCTTTGCAAGGATATTGTTTCCTCTGTTTGGAAGAATGGTACCCTTGGTTAATCTGCTGAAGCCTGTTTGGCTGGCTGCTCTTTGACACCAAAGGAGACAGGAACAACAAGCGCCAGAGGCGATTTTAGTTTGCATGTGCCGCGCTATATAAGTTTTCATTTATTCATGCTCTAGAGGCAGAGGTACCCCTTAGCTGATTTTGCTTGAATAGCTTAGTACCTGAGTTCCACACAGTCAGTCTGGACGGGGTTAAAGTCGCCGTCTCTTGCTTCTGATCTGCCAACTAGTCAGAGCGATTTTCCATAAGCAAGCTCTCAGGTAGAGGTTGCCTTTAAACAAGCACGGTTGTTTGATTAGGCTTGGTATGGAACCATTAGTGACTGTAGGCCTTCTCAGTCTCTGCCCCTTTGTCACTGTCTTTGGCCTGCAACCTTGTTTTGCATTCTGGCCGTCACACCAGTTACGCCCGACCACTATGATTCCTGTAGCGATTTCTGGCAGTTAGCTACATAGTGGGATTTTTTCAGGGTTGAAGAGGATATGTCCCTTGTCGCAGAAGCAGGTAGACTGGTGTTTGGTTTTGAGGGCTTGAGATGTACACTCATTATGCCCATAATGTGCACTCTTTTTTAGGATATAGCATATACTTACCTGCCCTCACCTTTATTCAAAGTTGCTGGTCTCTAGGAAGGCTGATTGCTACTGGTTCACAGATGCCTGGGATTATTTTCCCATAAATAGTAACCACTACAAACCCCATATCTTTCCTTGGGGTACCCCAAATAACACAAGCAATTAACTATTGCTAACCAGTACTAAGGAGTGTGACTAAACAGATCCTGACATTTTAGCACCCAGGTCAACATGTAAATGCATAGAAGTAAACACATCACAGCCTTACCTAGTGTGGAGTTAATGTAATCACAGAAATGCAGCACAAATTAATGATCCTATGACATTAGCACTAGCAAGTTAAACCTACTTAGACATATGTACCAGAAAGGAGGAGACCGATCTTCAATACACAGTGAGCCCACACTGCAGGCCCAATCCCTGCATTAAATGAAAGGGCTCTCAGTATCACCTGATATCAGTTCAAACGTCAGCAATGCTGCAAACACATCCTATAGCCTGTTTAATATTAGTAAACAGAGTGACACTACAGACATCCAGTTACATTCACATGTGTGATATATGCTTTTCAGAAATGTAAATTAACCACAAACCTGCAGAAAATAAATCAAGACTGTAGAGCCAGGCTTATTCAGTTAAAATGGAAGGCTTCAGCCCAGCACAGCACCTGCTATCATCATTAGCAGTATTGCAGACACAACCACAGCCCTTCAGTAATGCAAGTTTAACCACATGCTTGCCTATACTTGCAGCAGTCACTGAATAGAATTGTGTGCACCATGTGGTGCCTTACCACCTGCATGCTTCATGTCCAAAGTCCAATGAATGTCCATACATGGCGTCATGATAAATGAGCAATCCCTAGAGACCATATGCCTTCACCCCCATCTTCCTGGATCCTATGGGGTGAGGCCTCCCCCATTAGGCGTTCAGGTCTGCCTGTACAGCGGGGAGCTTCGTCACAGGAGAGGCTTTGAACCTGTGTGGCTTGGCAGGAAGTGTCCGGCCAGGTGAGGGAAAATAAAAATTCCTGCTTTCTTTAGCAGTAGTATAACCACCTGTAGCAGTTAAGGAAAAAACAGAGAATGCGGGTATAGGGGAGGAGACCTACTTTTATAGTATAACCGGTCCTGATTGGGCAGGGGGGCGGAGCCTTCCCATACGTATATGCTGTCATGCTGTGTCAGGAAAACGCGCTTTTAAAATTTGTTAGTAAGACACACAAAGATACTCTTTTCTAAATCGCTGACATGGCCACATTTTTAAGTTTATCAACATAAATTTCATATCGTTGCGTTCACAAGGGTCTTGTCTTTAAAACGGTGAAGTCGCTGTATCGATCGCATGTACGGTTGTGGATTTATTAAAGTTTGTTTGAAGGGTTAGGTAACTCATTTGGTCTGTGAATAAAGACATTTGTAATGGTATTTGTTTCCCTAAATAGCTTCCTTTACCTCAGTGCAATATTCCCCTCACACACCTGGGGGGGGAGAAAACCTCTTGAGGGGGGAGGGGCGACCAGGACACTCTCTACTTTGCAGATAGAGAAAGGAGCTGTGTGTTAGTAGGCGTCCTGCTCACTCCCTCCCCCCTCAAGAGGCTTTCTCCACACCAGGGAAAAAGCCTTGCATTACTGTGTGGAGTTCCAGACAGAAGAACAGGAAGTGAGGGTTTCTCAGAAGAAATAAGGACATTTAAAAGCAAAATTAAAGGATGAGGTAAGTAAAGGAGGACTGCACAAAGGTAAAAGAAGCTATTTAGGGAAAATTATTGTACCTTTACAACACCTTTAATGATCAAATAGAGGCTTTATTAGTACTGAAGGAACACTGCTTGTATGTAATAAAGATAGTATAGTAGTTATGGTGAATGGCATTTGTGCGGGCTTAGCAATTCAGCTATTCAGCATTCCCACGTATTTTCCTCAGGAAATGCATTTTCTAGTTAGTGGGAATGCTTTAATAAGCATTCCCAGTATTGTTATTCGTTTTTTATTATTAGTGGGAATGCTTTAATAAGCATTCCCAGTATTGTTATTCGTTTTTTATTATTCTTATTCTTAATTTTAATTTTATTATTCCGTACGTTTTTTGGCTCTGCGTAACTTCGCCATACTTTCAGCGATTGAGACCATTCAACTTTTAAAATGTTCATCTCATTCAGCTAACGATGGAACTTCTTCAAGTTTTTTTGTACTATTTATACTTTTTAAAAAATTAAGCTTTTAGTCGCTTTTTTTTAACATTGAAGTCAATGGAGACATGCTTTTTCCTGCTTAAAATCTCATGCCGTACAAAATGTATCTCCTCCTTCATACTTTCACTGACAGACACCAAACAAACTTTACCACGGTCACAAATATTCAGCTATCCGGCTATGACTTTTCATATTGAAATCTTTTATAGTTTTTGTGAAAAAGCAATTACGTTTAGTGATTTTTTCAGAAAATGTTAATCGATTACACTGCGTGTCTATGGGGAAAGCTGCTAGAGTGAGTCATGTGACCTTTACAGTGTGAGTTTTGAAAAAAAACTTGGATTATCTATAAAAAAGGGGGAACAAATTGCTCTCTCACGCCCACAAGATCTACTTGTCATACACAATTTTTTTATATTAAATGGAAGGTATTTTTGTCTGCTTTCAGGCAATGTGATCAGTTTTGTGATGCGCATTTTACTTTTCGTTGCTGGAGCTTCTAAAGGACAAGAGTTCCAAAAATTTTCCCATAGGCCTTCATTATAACCGACTTTTAAAATTTGTTAATAAGACACACAATTACACTCTTTTCTAAATCGCTGACATGGCCACATTTTTAAGTTTATCAACATAAATTTCATATTGATGCGTTCACAAGGGTCTTGTCTTTAACACGGTGAAGTCGCTGTATCGATCGCATGTACGGTTGAGGATTTATTAAGGTTTGTTTGAAGGGTTATTTCACTTATTTTGTGTGTAGATAAAAAGCGTTTGTAATGGTAATTCTTTCCCTAAATAGCTTCTTTTACTCAGTGCAATTATCCCCCTCACACCTGGGGGAGGGGAGAAAACCTCTTGAGGGGGAGGGGCGCCCAGGAAGTCAGGACGCTCTGTACTTTGCAGATAGAGAAAGGAGCTGTGTGTTAGTGGGCGTCCTGCTCACCCCCTCCCCCCTCAAGAGGCTTTCTCCACACCAGAGAAAAAGCCTTGCATTACTGTGTGGAGTTACAGACAGAAGAACAGGAAGTGAGGGTTTCTGAGAAGAAATAAGGACATTTAAAAGCAAAATCAAAGGATGAGTTAAGTAAAGGAGGACTGCACTAAGGTAAAGGAAGTTATTTAGGGAAAATTATTTTACCTTTACAACACCTTTAATGATCAAAGAGAGGCTTTATAAGTACTAAAGGAACACTGCTTGTATGTCCTAAAGATAGTATAGTGGTTATGGTGAATGGCATTTGTGCGGGCTTAGCAATTCAGCTATTCAGCATTCCCACGTATTTTCCTCAGGAAATGCATTTTCTAGTTAGTGGGAATGCTTTATAAAGCATTCCCAGTTTGTTATTCGTTTTTTATTTTCTTATTAATTTTATCCTTTATTCCGTACGTTTTTTTGGCTCTGCGTAACTTCGCCATACTTTCAGCGATTGAGACCATTCAACTTTTAAAATGTTCATCTCATTCAGCTAACGATGGGACTTCTTCAAGTTTTTTTGTGCTATTTATACTTTTTAAAATATTAAGCTTTTAGTCGCTTTTTTTTACATTGAAGTCAATGAGAACATGCTTTTCCCTGCTTCAAAACTCATGCCGTTCAAAATGTATCTCCTCCTTCATACTTTCACTGACAGACACCAAACAAAATTTACCACGGTCACAAAATATTCAGCTATCCGGCTATGACTTTTCAGATCGAAATCTTTTATAGTTTTTGTGAAAAAGCAATTTACGTTTAGTGATTATTTCAGAAAATTTTATCGATTAAACAGTCTTTCTATGGACATGGCTCAGAGTGAGTCATGTGACCTTTACAGTGTGAGTTTTGAAAAGAATCGTATATTATCTATAAAAAAGGGGGGGAACAAATTGCTCTCACGCCCAAAGATCTACTTGTCATACACAATTTATATATCAAATGGAAGGTATTTTTGTCTGCTTTCAGGCAATGTGATCAGTTTTGTGATGCGCATTTTACTTTTCGTTGCTGGAGCTTCTAAAGGACAAGAGTTCCAATTTTTTCCCCATAGACCTTCATTTATAACGCACTTTTAAAATTTGTTAGTAAGACACACAAAGATACTCTTTTCTAAATCGCTGACATGGCCACATTTTTAAGTTTATCAACATAAATTTCATATCGATGCGTTCACAAGGGTCTTGTCTTTTATACGGTGAAGTCGCTGTATCGATCGCATGTACGGTGGTGTGGATTTATTAAGGTTTGTTTGAAGGGTTAGGTAACGCATTTGGTCTGTGAATACAGGTGTTTGTCATGGTAATTCTTTCCCTAAATAGCTTCCTTCACCTCAGTGCAATTATCCCCCTCACACACCTGGGGGGGGGAGAAAACGTCTTGAGGGGGGAGGGGAGAAAGGGGAGAAAACGTCTTGAGGGGGGGGAGGGGAGAAAACCTCTTGAGGGGGGAGGGAGGGCGACCAGGACACTCTCTACTTGCAGATAAGAGAAAGAAGCTGTGTGTAGTGGGCGTCCTGCTCACCCCCTCCCCCCTCAAGAGGCTTTCTCCACACCACCTCTCCTGTCACTGGGCAGTCATATAAGGTCAGGTCTGGACTCGCCTTTGGATTCTCCTCAGCCTTCCTTCTGGATCTATTAAACTTCTCTCAGTCCATATTCTATTCTACCTCAGTAACTACTTTAAAGGGCTAAAAAAAGTAAAAAAAAAATATATGAAACACATAATCAGTGGGAAGAATCTCCCTTACATTGGTGGTCAGTGAGAAGAATCTCCCTTACATTGGGTGGTCAGTGGGACGAATGCTTCCTAACATTGGTGGTCAGTGGGACGGATGTTCCTTACATTGGTGGTCAGTGGGAAGAATGTCCCTTACATTGGTGGTCAGTGGGAAGAATGTCCCTTACATTGGTGGTCAGTGGGAAGAAATGTCCCTTACATTGGTGGTCAGTGGGAAAGAATGTCCCTTACATTGGTGGTCAGTGGGAAGAATGTCCCTTACATTGGTGGTCAGTGGGAAGAATGTCCCTTACATTGGTGGTCAGTGGGAAGAATGTCCCTTACATTGGTGGTCAGTGGGAAGAATGTCCCTTTACATTGGTGATCATTGGGAAGAATGTCCCTTACATTGGTGGTCAGTGAGAAGAATGTCCCTTAAATTAGTGATTAGTGGGAAGAATGTCCCTTACATTGGTGGTCAGTGGGAAGGATCTCCCTTACATTGGTGGTCAGTGAGAAGAATCTCCCTTATATTGGTGGTCAGTGGGACGAATGCTCCTAACATTGGTGGTCAGTGGGACGGATGTTCCTTACATTGGTGATCTGTGGGAAGAATGTCCCTTACATTGGTGATCAGTGAGAAGAATGTCCCTTACATATGTGGTCAGTGAGAAGAATGTCCCTTACATATGTGGTCAGTGAGAAGAATGTCCCTTGCATTGGTGATCAGTGAGAAGAATGTCCCTTACATTGGTGGTCAGTGGGAAGAGACGTCCCTTACATTGGTGATCAGTGGGGAAGAATGTCCCTTACATATGTGGTCAGTGAGAAGAATGTCCCTTGCATTGGTGATCAGTGAGAAGAATGTCCCTTGCATTGGTGGTCAGTGAGAAGAATGTCCCTTGCATTGGTGATCAGTGAGAAGAATGTCCCTTGCATTGGTGGTCAGTGGGAAGAATGCCCCTTACATTGGTGGTCAGTGGGAAGAATGTCCCTTGCATTGGTGATCAGTGAGAAGAATGTCCCTTACATTGGTGGTCAGTAGGGAGAATGTCCCTTACATTGGTGATCAGTGAGAAGAATGTCCCTTGCATTGGTGATCAGTGAGAAGAATGTCCCTTGCATTGTGTGGTCAGAGAGAAGAATCTCCCTTGCATTGGTGATCAGTGGAAGGAAGAATGTCCCTTACGTTGGTGGTCAGTGAGAGAAATGTCCCTTACATTGGTGGTCAGTGGAGAATAATGTCCCTTACATTGGTGGTCAGTGAGAATAATGTCCCTTACATTGGTTGTCTCAGTGAAAAGAATGTCCTTTACATTGGTGATCATTGAGAAGAATGTCCCTTACATTGGTGGTCAGTGGAAATAATGTGCCTTACATTGGTGGTCAGTGGGAATAATGTGCCTTACATTGGTGGTCAGAGGGCAGGGAAGAATGTTCCTTATATTGGAATTCAGTTGGGAAGAAAGTCCCTTACATTGGTGGTCAGTGGGAAAAATGTTCCCTTATATTGGAATTCAGTGGGAAGAATGTCCCTTACATTGGTATTCAGTGGGAGAATGTCCCTTACATTGGGGGTCAGTGGGAAGAATGTCCCTTACATTGGTGGTCAGTGGGAAGAATGTCCCTTACATTGGTGGTCAGTGGGAAAGAATGTCCCTTACATTGGTGTGGTCAGTGGGAAGAATGTCCCTTACATTGGTGGTCAGTGGGAAGATTGTCCCTTAACATTGGGGGTCAGTGGGAAGAATGTCCCTTACATTGGTGGTCAGTGGGAAGAATGCTCCTTACATTGGTCTTAACTTCGATAAGGGTCTCCTATCTATACAGTGTGGGGCTGGTCCCCACCACCCCACAAAATAAAAACAACAACGCAAACCTTTTTCTTGCAATGTCTTTAGAGAGCTCCTCACACTTAGGTTCCCTCCTCAGTGTCCCAAAACCAGAGAGCTCCCGTCTGATCTCTTCCTGGTTGTTTTTAAGGTCCACCTGACATTGAACTCCAGTGGACCCAAATATCCGGACCGGAACACAAGAGGCCGTAAAACCCGGCCCGGATTCCGGTTCAGCTTCTCAAAATAGAACGTATGCGTGGTGAAATATATCTATGGTCAAGTATCTCAGCTCTCATACCGTCACAACATTTAAAATCAAAATCAAAGGATGAGGTAAGTAAAGGAGGACTGCACTAAGGTAAAGGAAGTTATTTAGGGAAAATGATTTTACCTTTACAACACCTTTAATGATTAAAGAGAGGCTTTATAAGTACTGAAGGAACACTGCTTGTATGTCCTAAAGATAGTATAGTGGTTATGGCGAATGGGATTTGTGCGGGCTTAGCAATTCAGCTATTCAGCATTCCCACGTATTTTCCTCAGGAAATGCATTTTCTAGTTTTAATTTTAATTTTATCCTTGATTATTTCGTCCGTTTTTTGGCTCTGCGTAACTTCGCCATACTTTCAGCGATTGAGGCCATTCAACTTTTAAATGTTCATCTCATTCAGCTAACGATGGGACTTCTTCAAGTTTTTTTGTTACTATTTATAATTTTAAAATATTAAGCTTTTAGTCGCTTTTTTTTAACATTGAAGTCAATGAGACATGCTTTTTCCTGCTTAAAATCTCATGTCGTACAAAATGTATCTCCTCCTTCATACTTTCACTGACAGACACCAAACAAACTTTACCACGGTCACAAAATATTCAGCTATCCGGCTATGACTTTTCAGATTGAAATCTTTTATAGTTTTTGTGAAAAAGCAATTTACGTTTAGTGATTTTTTCAGAACATTTTATCGATTTCACTGTGTGTCTATGGAGAGCTGCTAGAGTGAGTCATGTGACCTTTAGAGTGTGAGTTTTGAAAAAACTCGGATTATCTATAAAAAAGGGGGAACAAATTGCTCTCACGCCCACAAGATCTACTTGTCATACACAATTTATATATCAATTTGTAGGTATTTTTGTCTGCTTTCAGGCAATGTGATCAGTTTTGTGATGCGCATTTTAATTTTCGTTGCTGGAGCTTCTAAAGGACAAGAGTCCAACATTTTTCCCATAGGCCTTCATTGTAACGCGCTTTTAAAAATTTGTTAGTAAGACACACAATTACACTCTTTTCTAAATCGCTGACATGGCCACATTTTTAAGTTTATCAACATAAATTTCATATGGATGCGTTTACAAGGGTCTTGTCTTTAAAACGGTGAAGTCGCTGTATCGATCGCATGTACGGTTGAGGATTTATTAAGGTTTGTTTGAAGGGTTCGGTAACTCATTTGGTCTGTGAATTAAAGGCATTTGTAATGGTAATTCTCTCTCAGTGCAATATTCCCCCTCACACACCTGCTGTGGAGAAAACCTCTTGAGGGGGAGAGGCGACCAGGACACTCTCTACTTTGCAGATAGAGAAAGGAGCTGTGTGTTAGTGGGCATCCTGCTCACTCCCTCCCCCCTCAAGAGGCTTTCTCCACACCAGGGAAAAAGCCTCGCATTACTGTGTGGAGTTACAGACAGAAGAACAGGAATGTAGTGGGATTTCTCAGAAGAAATAAGGACATTTAAAAGCAAAATCAAAGGATGAGGTAAGTAAAGGAGGACTGCACTAAGGTAAAGGAAGCTATTTAGGGAAAATTATTTTACATTTACAACACATTTAATGATCAAAAGAGAGGCTTTATAAGTACTGAAGTAACACTGCTTGTATGTCCTAAAGATAGTATAGTGGTTATGGTGAATGGCATTTGTGCGGGCTTAGCTATTCAGCATTCCCACGTATTTTCCTCAGGAAATGCATTTTCTAGTTTTAATTTTAATTTTATTATTCCGTACGTTTTTTGGCTCTGCGTAACTTCGCCATACTTTCAGCGATTGAGACCATTCAACTTTTAAAATGTTCATCTCATTCAGCTAACGATGGGACTTCTTCAAGTTTTTTTGTACTATTTATACTTTTTAAAATATTAAGCTTTTAGTCGCTTTTTTTTAACATTGAAGTCAATGAGAACATGCTTTTTCCTGCTTAAAATCTCATGTCCTACAAAAAGTTTCAGCTCCTTCATACTTTCACTGACAGACACCAAACAAACTTTAAAACGGTCACAAAATATTCAGCTATCGGCTATGACTTTTCAGATTGATATCTTTTGTAGTTTTTTGTGAAAAAGCAATTTACGTTTAGTGATTTTTTCAGAAAATTTTATCGATTTAAACAGTTTGGCCCAGATTCACAGAGCGATTACGCCTGCGCAACAGGAGATGCGCGTGCGTAAGTCGCAATGTGCGCGTGCGCGTTTTCGTTTGATGCACGGCATCCCCAGAACGAGATACGCAAAAAATCTACTTTTTTTTGTCCCGCGTAATTTCGTTAGACTGGCGCATCCGTCCGCGCAAAGTGCGCTAGACAGACCATTCATTTGCTAGTCAAATATACTAATGAGGGACTTACGGGGATCCACAAAAAGAACGTTGGGGGCAGCGCAGGCGACGCAGTGTGCGCAACCAGCAAAATGTCCTGTCTAAAATTAGACCATATAAAAGCTGGTCTAAAAAGAGAAAAAAAGTCTACTTGTTAGATAAAGCAACACTGTTAGTGGGAGCTCAGCAGTCACACGTGTTGCACAACAATCTGCATGCCAACATGCCAGGGGCATCGTCGCACATAGCTATACTACTGACTTTAGATGAAACAAAGAAGGATGAGGGCACGGAGGATGGCACGGAGGATGGCACGGGAGAGGATATTACCGCACCCGCATAGACCTGTTTGGCAATGAGTGATTCTGAGGTGTTTCGCATCTTCAGATTCACCCTCATGTCATCCTGGAATTAACCACAACCCTGCAGGAGGACATCACCAGCCCAACACACCGCTCACATGCAGTGCAGCCACTGGTCAAGGTCATGGCAAAACACTCCATGTCCTTGCCACTGGCTCTTTTCAAAGGAACAAGTGGAGTGGTGGCTGGGATGTCACAATCCTCCATGAGCAGATGTGTGCACCCGGTTGTCCCTGCAATCCTCAGACGCATGGCCAACCAAATCATCAAACCCACCACTGAGGAGCTGCGACTGAAGGCAATGACAGATTTCTACAGAATTGCCAGATTCCCACGCACTGTGGGGGCCATTGATTGCACACATGTGGGCACTCAGCCCCCCCAGGAGACAGAGCACATGTACCGCAATCGGAAGCATTGGCATTCCATCAATGTACAGGTGATTAGTCGATGCCCAAGGCCTCATATGGCACGTCCGTGCCAAACACCCAGGGTCCAGCCATGACAGCTACATATACAATCAATGCCACATCCGAATGGAATTCGAACAGAACGTGTATGGGGACACCTGGCTGGTTGGTGAGTGACATGGGAGTCAGGCATGACTATCCCCTCCCATGATGCACACATCACAAGGGCCACATGCATGACTAACATCCTCCTGTCTTTTCCCTTACAGGTGACTCTGCATATCCACTGGGACCCCATCTCATGACTCCTATCCGGAACCCCCAAACCCCAGGAGAGGAAAGATACAATCAAGCACATACCCAAACACGAGAGCAGTGGTGGAGCGCACCTTTGGCCTACTAAAGTCACGTTTCCGATGCCTGGATAAGTCTGGGGGTACCCTCTTGTATTCCCCAAACTTTGTGTGCCAGATCATCGGTGCATGTTGCATGCTGCACAACTTCGCAGTAAGAAAGGGCCTGCAGATTGACCTACGTGATGACCTGACCCTATGAACCAGACAATCCCCCCCCTAACCGAGGCTACCCCGTCTTCTGAGGGAAGAGCAGCCAGGAGACAACTCACATTGGGCATCTTTGCACGTTAAACACACACATTAATCATGGCACAATGAGAATGCATGCATGCACACCACTGTGGTCCCTAGCACACACACCCCACATCCACATCAAATTGGGATTGGCACCAGTCCACCATGCAGGACCTTGTGAGCAGCAACGCCACGCCAAGGCTCCAATTATGTCACTGTACATTCATACACCATTCACACGGACCTGGGGATCACTTCTCCCTGGTCCTGGGTAACCCTTCTCCACCAAAATTGAGGGTGACACCCCTTTTCCAGCAGGAATGTCACCCCCACATTCAAACAGCATTCACAAACCAAAAAAAAAACAAAAAAAAATTACCTGCAAAACAAAAAATTTCCAGCAAAAAAAAAAAAAAGGGGGAAAAATAAATTAATGCCCTTTGCATGAGCCACGCCTCGGGCGCCCCCGGCCACGGCCCTGGCTTCTCAGGGGAGACTCATGGGGAGGGGGAAAACCGGGGAAGGAGGAGCAGCCCCTGATCTCTGCCCACCTGGCGGCCTGCCTTCCAAGGCCACGGCTATCTGTCCAGGGCAGCACCAAGTGTTGCCGTGTTGGCCTGGATAGCCTGGGTAAGGGCCTCACATCCTGCCCAACGCCTGCTGATGTCGTCTTGCAGTTCGTTTAGGCAGTTGTGAAAGCCCGGGAGTGGGAGTCCAGGTTCCCCAGCGTATCCTTGATGGAGATCAGGCTCTCCTCCATCCGCACCAATGTCTGGCTGACCTGTCCCAGATGGCGGGTCTGGAGGAACTGGTCCCTTCTCAGAGTGGCGGGCAGGAGATCGGCCACCCCCCTGTTGTTCTGGGATGAAATCCTGCCTCCAGCTGATGCTTGTGGCCGGGGGAGAAGGGATGCCCTTGTGAGGGGAGCCATGTTGGGGGAGGAGGGGGGGGCTCCCCCTTAGGGAGGGCTGCCTGCTTGCCAGCCAGAGGGGAAGAGTCCTCAAAAACCAAACGTCCAGTGCCTGACATGGACTTCTCCTCCTCATGATTCTCCTCCTCCTCTTGAACCTCCTCCGTGGACTCCGGCCTTGTTGGGGGGGCCTCATTAGGCTGCTGTCCTGGGGTTGGTGCGATCAGGCCAGATGGCCCTGCACCCTCCTGCACATCTGTGGATGACACAAAACATTCACAGGTTGGAGGATCCACACACTTGCCACATATTCCCTTTCACCCCCTCCCCCACACATGCTACACACCGGATATTAAAAAAAATACTTACCTGGCACCACGGGCTCCGGACTTGAGTCAAAGCCGGGCAGGCCCTCAACTTCATGCCGATGAAAGGTCAGGGCCACCGCACGCTCCTCCGCTGTCAGCCTAATACGGCATGGTGGGCCCCCTCCTGTGCCCCTGGCATGGGCATGCATTCTGGCCAGCTTCTGTTTGACCAGACGCCGGAGGTCATTGATTTTTTTGTCAATCCCAGACCGGGTCCGTGTCTCCCCTGCCCCGCTGAATTGACCTGCAGCTCAGTGATCTATCCAAAATCTCCCTCCTCCTGGCCGGGGGGGGGGGTGTTTGCACTGTCTGGGCCGTGGAGGGAAACGGCCATACTCGCTAATGGCCCGGGCAAGAATTTGTTTTTCCCCAACTGTAAAATTGAGCTTTCGTTTTCTCTGTCATACTTCCAAAAAAACTCACTCCCAGTCAACAAAATTCACTCACAAAAAACAAGCACAAACCAATCAAGCAAGAACACACACAAAGAAAAAACTACTCAGCAAGAAACAGTCACAAAAAAAACAAAACAAAAAAACAGCAGGAAAACAAACGAACAGAAATATAATCAATCAAACAGTCTCTCAAACACTTATCAAAAACACTTTCAAAGATCTACTAACAAACACTTGATCACACAGAACACTAATCTGACAACTACAAAAAACACCCGCAACGAACAACGGGACAAAAGCACTAGGTTAAATGGGAAGGACAAAGGGATGTACTTTTGCAATGCAAGTGCGTTTGTGTGTGTCTATTTATGCTTTTTTGCGGTAGTTCACAACGTTGCCCTAGTCCATTTCCAATTTCACTGATTGCTCCGCTCCCGAGTTGTGAGCATGCGCCACAGCGGAGCTGACATGGTCTCCTTCAAGCGCGCGCATGCGCGAGCCGGCCGGCCCTTCATTTGCATGGGGTCACGGCTCATTTCAATGTAACGCGCCACGTCCTTCCCAATTTGTATTACTCCTCTTACGCCTCGGAAAAAAACGTTACGCATGGGCAATATCTCCTGCGCAAAAAGCTACGAGTTAGGGTGATTACGCAGCAAAATTGCGCAAGTCTAACGTAAAGGCGGTGCGCTACGCCGGTCCAATAATGCGAAGATGTACCTGAATCTGGGCCTTTGTCTATGGGGCTTTGCTAGAGTGTGTCATGTGATAATTACAGTGTGAGTATTGAAAAAAATCGTATTATCTATAAAAAAGGTGGGAACAAATTGCTCTCACGCCCACAAGATCTATAGTCATACACAATTACATACCAAATCGTAGGTATTTCTTTATCGTACATCACGGGACACAGAGCGCATAGCCATTACACTTGGGTTATATGGGGTACCTTCAGGTGTGGACACTGGTGTAATCAATTTCACAGGAAGGTTTCCTCCTATATAACCCCCTCCCACTGGGAGTGCTTCAGTTTTTTCGCCAGTGTCTTAGGTGTTGGTCACGTCTAGCTGTCCCTCGGAGGTCTCGGGACCCAGGATAGCTAGCCGGATCGTCCGATGTGCCGAAGTGCTTCAAAGCCAAGGTGTACGGTACCCGGGCCCTGCTGGAGTGGGGTTGTGCCTATAATGCCTCTCCTTGGAGGGCTGGATTCTGGGCTCCAGTGCCTTAGTCTCTTCCAAGAACTAAACGCTACTGATGCCAGGATGCTATATAGGTCCAGGGGTGTGGGTTCCTTAACACAGGACACGGTCCCTGAAGGTCCAAGACAATACCCACGGAGATGGGGGAAGGCTGGGCCTCTTGCATTTTGCAATACCCTGCGGCGTGGAGCAGGTAAGAGGGAACCTGCGGGACTTGGTTCGACAGTAGGTATCCCCCTGGGGGTTCTGGGTTGGCTAATGGTATGCTTGTGCATCAGCCACTATCTCCACTATGTCTTTTGAGGCAGGATGGGATGTACTAATGTTTACCCAGATAACATGTAGATATATATATGCTTTTAAGATATGTATTTTGCTACTCCCCCAGACTTGCCTGTTAGCATGATACTGCAGCCCCACGTGTTATAGGGAGGAAATGCTGACAAAAACTCTGTTTCCTAGGAAGCCTATGGGGACAGCTTCCTCTATGTGTGCACTACAAAGATTAGTGTCTTACCTGGTGTCTGTTGGGTTGCTAGCGCTGGTCCAGGCTTTCCTCTGCTCTCTGCTTCCTCCATGTTGGTTTCAGCATGGGGGGGGCGGGATCCGCAGCGCGCGCGTCGCCTTTTACAGCGTCACGCGGGCGTGGGGGGTGACACCCAGTGGCTAACAGTGACACCCAGTGGTGGTTTGTGGGATCTTCAGGTCTGGACTTAGTCCACACTGACCAGAAAAAAAAAAAAAAAGTTTTTTTCTTAAAGGGGACTCAGCCTTAGATCTGGCAGTATCTGAGTCGGTGCAACCTTGGGCTCCAGCTAACGGGGCATTGGGTTGTGACAATACTCACAAGGACTTTCCTCGGTATTGCCGCCTTCTCGGCGTATGAAAATTTAGATTTTTTTTTACCATTTAGCTTGTCCTTATTAATGGTTTCACTTCTAGCTACAAACAGTTGGGTGTTGGCTGTAGGGGGTGTCTCAAGGTTGGTGCAATGGCTCCCAAGGGATCAGACCAGCTAAGGCTGCAAAAGGTACAAAAAAAAGTAAGGGGTCTCCATCGGGGTCAGAGGATTTGGGCCAGGCTCCAGTGGTCCCACCCCTCACCAGATAGCACCACGAACAGCATGTTGCAGGAGCCATTGAGGGTGTTAGGGGCATAGGAGGCCCCCAATCAACCATTCCCGTTTATGTTACGGAAGAAATGCTACGAATCCACCCTGGGTGGGCAGAGAAAAGGTTAACTGCTTTAATTGCCCGCTGCTTTGCCGGGTGGAAACGGGGCTAGATCACCCATCACCTAGAGCGGTGTGTTCGGATGCAGAGGTCCCCTCCTCTTCGGAGGAATTGGACCCACAGGGGGATCAAGCGGACCTGAGTCCCGACGGGTCAGACATTGAAGATTCCACTATAGATGAATTTTTTTCGGCTTCTCAAGCAGAGAATCTGTGGATCCAGTCTCTGACAGATATGGTTCGCACTGCTTTTAAACTTCCAGTGTCAGAACAATTAGCCCCCGCGGTTTATCCTCTTAGGTTCCTTGAAGGCAGGCACTCGTTGAGTGGTGCGTTCTTTCCCGGTTCACCCCCTTCTGGGAGAGCGTGATTTTTCAGGATTGGGCTCGACCTGATAGGATTTTTATCCCTCCTAAAAGGTTCACCATTCTCTATCCTATGGAGGAAGAAGAATTATTTGCAAAGAAATGGGCACTCCTACCGTGGACGCAAGCCATTTCCTGCGTAAATAAATCCCTGACCTGTCCGGTGGAAAATGTCCAGATGTTTAAAGATCCAGTCGACAAAAAATTGGAGACCTTACTGAAGGCTTCTTTTTACCACAGTAGGTGCCGTGGTTCAGCCAGCGGTGGCAGCCATTGGCGTTTGTCAGGCTTTAAAGGATCAGAACTAAACAGATATTAAGGAGTCATACCAGCTCAGCAAGCTCGTGAATTGGCTGGCCCTCCCAAGAAGCTCTCTGCTTTGCGTAGATGCTATTAAGGACTCCGTTCAACAGGCGTTCCGTTTATCTCTGCTGTTGGTTCATATGCGTCGCCTTTTGTGTGGCTGAAAAACTGGTCAGCAGCGGCACCTGCAAAAAGCTTTTAGCAGGATTTTCCTTTCATGGTGGAGACTAGGTTACGGGTACTATTCGGTTTAGACCTAGATAAATATATCATGACCATATCAAGTGGTAAAAGTTCTTTCTTGCCTGTCAAGAAAAGATTCGCGTGGGCCCGCGTTTTTAAGCGACAGGCCTTCGAGAGGCTCGGGCCCCTTCAACTTCCCGTCAGTTCGACGGCCTACCGGGCGTATTCAGCATTTAATAGCCGCCCACAAGGGACAACCACGGCAGGCAAGAGGCCATTGGTCTCGCAAGCCGGTTTTTTTAAAACCAGTTCCAAAGTCAGATTCATGAAGGGGCGCCCCCACTCTCTTGGGTGGGGGGAAGGCTTCGTTTTTCTACGAAGTGTGGGAAGGCCAGAAATTCCGACTCTTGGGTCAGGGGTCAAGTCTTCCAAGCGACCATTAAAGAGGGCCTCTCTTGTAAAAGCATTGGATCGTCTCTTGCTCCAAGGAGTAATTGTAGAAGTACCAACCCAGGAATGGGGTCTGGGATTCTACTCCAACCTTTTCATAATACCAAAAGCCAATGGCGACGTCAGGCCTATCTTAGACCTCAAACGCCTAAATCGCTTTCTAAACATTCAGACCTTTGTATGGAAGTCCATAGTTCGGTGGCAGCCAGCCTACATCAAGACGACTTTCTAGCATCTATAGACATAAAAGATGCGTATCTGCACGTGCCGATCTACCCGGCACATCACAGGTTTTCTTCGTTTTATGATAGATCACCGCCACATTTACCAGTTCGTAGCCTCCCTTTCGGTTGGCAACAGCTCCGCGGTATTCACAAAGGTGTTTAGCCCCGGTGCTAGCCGTCCTAAGGACAGAAGGCATTTTGGTCTTGGCATACTTGGAACGATCTTCTGTTATCTACAGCTCAGCTTCCAGCCTCAATCAGGCAGTAGAGGTCGCACAGTTCAGCATCTAGAGGAAATTCGGTGGATTGTAAACCTAGAAAAATCGATATTAAAACCCACAAAGCAGTTGGAATATCTAGGCCCTTCGGCTAGATAACAGACTGCCAGAGGATAAATTTACCTCAAGCAAAGAGTCAGATCAATAGCTCAAGCATTTCAAGTGATCTTAGGCAAGAAGAGGCCCACTATTCGCCTATGTAAGTGCGACTGCTGGGGAAGATGGTGGCCGACCTTCGAGGCGTACCCTACGCCCAGATCCATACCAGATATCTTCAGGCAGCCATTCTCTCTGCTATGGAACAAGTCCATTCAGGCGTTAGATCGTCCGTTAGTGCTCTCCCCGAAGGTCCCGCGCGCAGCCTGTTTTGGTGGCTGGTCCCTCAAATTTTTTAAAGGGAAATCCTTTTCCCCATGCACTGGAAGATAGTATCCACGGATGCCAGCCTGTCAGGTTGGGGGGCAGTTCTAGAAGGACAGACCCAGCAAGGGCATGACGGAGCAGAAAAAC